>CANYBF010497024.1:0-41230 GCA_948192965.1 Dalechampia spathulata
AAAACATAAACCTAGCACATACCTTACAATCCAAGCAACCTCTCGTATAAGCCAACGATCCTATCTCCAATCAAATCTAGCTTCTATTCCGCGTTCTCTTACGTTCGGGACACTTAGAATCGCTAGGGAGGATATTTGGTAAGGGTTAGGGACATTTTGCTTAAGAAAAAGGAAAAGAAACTTAAGAAAACCGTTCTGTTTTAACCTTTAAAAAGTCATATTAAAGTCACGTACGACCGTACGGACATTGGTACGCCCGTACTGACTCCAAAACCCTGACAAACCCAAAAACCTGCGAGTTGTGGTACGGCCGTACCACCTCATGGTACGCCCGTACGCCCCAATTCCTGCGAGCTTTCCTGACAAACCTGATTTCCTGCGAGTTGGAGTCCGGCCGTACCACCCATTGGTACGCCCGTACGCTCTCGAGGAACAAAACCCCTGAAATTCTCTGCCTCGTACGACCGTACGCCCTATACGTACACCCGTACCACTCCCTAAAACCACATAACTTGCCTTTTGGCAAGCCAAACTCATCTGTATTTAATAATAACCCTAAACGGTATAATTACCAAAATATCCCATACCGTACCGTACCGCGGGGGCTCCACCCCTGCACCCCCAACCCACAACTCATGAAACTCCCCCCGATGGGCAGATGTCGTCACTCCGCTTCGTTCGCTCGTTGCGCTACACTCCACTTGCTCTCTTCTCTCCGCTCCGACATCTGCCCCTTAATCAGTATATGAGCTATACCTAACATAACGCATACCCAATTACATACACAAAGTCGTCCCTCATCCAACCGAGAAGACATGCTTCCCAATAAGGCGACGACACACAATCAACCACATAGAATCATATTTAGCAACACATATACACATAAGCATAAACCATCATCATGCACATACGTCACATACGTCATTGAATCCTGCCATTCATCTACACATACATGCAAATCAATGCATAACTCCTAGGGTCTCTAATGTGGGTGTAACAGTTCATCATACACATAGCTCACACATGTTACCATTCATATCATATTTTATCAATCATTTCAATCACCACGTTCATAAACACATCTTTATTGATTATACACATATTTTCCCTAAGCATGTAAACACTTTTATGCCTTTATCATTCTATCATGACTCACATGGCACATATCCCACAAATTCATAAGAAGATAAACACATAAACATCAGCTTGGTAATTTCTTAATAAAACATCTATCGTAAGAAGCACTCACCTGTGATGGTGGCATGTCTAACATATGCTCGTAGTCCCCCCGTCAACTTCCTCTAGCCTTAGCTTTGTTATCTTGAGCTATTTCTTCTCTAAATCCCAAAACCCTAATGTTTAAGTGAGTTTAGGAGAGTTTATCTTAAGAAAAATCAGCATACTTATCCATTTCAACCCTTTTAAAAAGTCAATAGTTAGTCGCGTACGGCCGTACGGATATTGGCATGCTTGTACTGACCGAAATACCCTGACAAACAAAACTCCTGCGAGGGACGGTACACCCGTACGTCCACAATCCACTTGACAACCCTAATTTCCTGCGAACACGCGTACGGCCGGACCACCCTTTGGTACGCCCGTATGGCTTCCAGGAACCTAAGACCTTTCTGCTCCCCTATTTGGTACACCCGTACGGTATTCCGTACGCCCGTACCACCAGCCATTCTTCTCTTCCTACCATTCTAACTCAATCCCAAGCTACCAAAACACATACAAAACATTCATACTATCATACACCAACCCTTCTTATATAAGAATACACATTTATCATGTCATCACAATTCAAATACAGCCATAAATACATAGCACATACGCATGCAATCATATAAAACTCCTAGGGTCTCTAGTGTGGGTGTGACAGATAAAGGAAAAACAATAGCATGTTTGTGCTAGGTCCCTCAACCGCTAAATGGTTTTTTAAGAGACATTAACTATCAAATAATATGAAGTGATTGAATGATTATTTATGATATTATAATGCACATATTCATATACCATGTCATATACATACATATATTTTTGCATAGAATATGACATGGCATAACATGAAGGTATAAGGGAGGCATGAGAATGAAATTGAATAGAGAATGATGATGATGTGTACTAGGTTGTAAAAAATTGGATTCCTATATGGAATTAGAGAGAAATGATGGGTTTCATTTGTTGAACCAGAGATAATGAGATGTTTCTATAAGAATGAGAGATATCGATATGATGGACCTAGTATAGGAAATCATGCATAATGATTGAATACTATACATGATGTATTCTGATGGATGATACATGAAAAATAAAAGGAGAGTGCAGTTCATGATTGCATTCTCAAAACGACATACATATTACTTATTTATTGATGGGATCATAATGTATAAGGTTACAAATGATTATTGAAAGTCATATTGAGACATATTTGAAATGAACGATGGTTATACATTAGATGTTACAAATGAATAATGAAATTAAAAATAGTTGATAATATTATTTCGATAGACCGAATATGATCATGCAAAATGATATTTTTATTAAGATGATTTGATTATATTGAAATGATTATTGTTACGATTAATCAATTATTTATGATTATTTTTTTACTATCACCACTGAGATTATTCTCAACGTTTGTCAATTGATAATACAAACATTAGTGATATTAGAAAGCACAGGGATTAGCAGTCGGCAGCTGGTTTAGAGGAATAGTAACTTTTGGTAGAGAACATGAACTTCGAGACAGACTCCTATAACTTCAGTTTACGTGCAACTCTTCTTATATTATTTTGATAATAAAGTTAGTTATAATATCAAAACTGCTGTGTTATATAATGATGTAAATTATAATGGTATAATCAATGATATTTTGTAAATGAAAAATAAGATATTATATAAGTTGTTATTTAAATATATGATCAGACTAAACAACTAGTAAAATAAAATAAATATTTATTGTATAGTAAAATCCAGTTAGATGTGATTACTATCTGATTATAGATGATACACAAAAGTATATATTTTATATCATAAAAAAAATTATTACTATAACAGGTTAATTGTACGTATCCCTTATAGGGTAATTATAGATATTCTAACTTGGAGAGTTGGTAATTACGCTATGAGAGCATGTTACATCTGTTGGGATGTGACATAATCGACTATAAATTTAATATAATATTAATAAAATACTAATATAATTGATTATAAATTTGGGTATATTTTTTACTTAATATTTCAAAATCTTATGTGAAAAATTAATCATCATATTAAAAAATCATTATAAATTAAATTTAAAATCATATTATAAATGAAAAATAATTAAATTTATTAAACATTATACTTATTCGATATCTTAAAAAATTTCAATATTTATAATATTTAATATTTATATTTTTACATTTAAGTTTTATTTTCACCAAACATTACCAAAATCACTGAAATTAAAGTTTCATTTGAATCAAAATATTTTTATTAAATATTATAATATTTTACAAATAAATAATTAAAATTTTCCTTTTGTTATATTTTTTATATATTAGCATATAAAAATTTTAGAATTTATGATGTCATTTTTTATTTTATATTCAATTTTACAATTAAAATTGTTATTATTAATTGGTCGAAATTAATCTTGAAAATATTAATTTTTGTTTGCAATTTTACAAATGAAAAATGATTTTGAAAAGCTAACTATTTGATAGTTTTTGTACGGTGCAACCGCATGCATGCTACCAATTACGAGTTCAGAGCAGAATTATATATATATACTAAAGTTGCCCAAGAATCACTGTTTTACCCTTATTCCCATTTTATCCCTTCCCCCAGCCCTCCCCACCCCACCCCTGCCCGCCCTCCCCTTCCCCTCCCCCTGCCCGCCCCTCCCCTTCCCTCTCCATTCCCATTGATAAAAAAATTATTATAATAAATAATAATTATTATTATAATTAAATATATTAATAATTATAAGTAATAAAATAATAATAATGGTATAAATACCAATACTTATCAATAATATAATAATATTAATATTAATAATTATACATAATAAAATTAATATGAATAATAATTAAAAATAATAATACTTATGATTATAAATAATAATAATAATTATTATTATTATTATTAAATATATTAATAATGATAAGTTATAAAATACTAATAATAGTATAAAATATTAATATTTATAATAATTAAAAGTGATAATAATTATTATTATAATTATTAATAATAATAAATTATATATAATAATAATAATAAATATTCAAACAAATAATAATTATTACAAAAAATAGATATTAATATAAATGATACTTATTATTACAAATACTAATAATAATAATAATCAATTATATATACTAATAATAATAATAAGAAATATTCATACAAATAATAATTATTACAAAAAAAATAAATATTAATATAAATAATACTTATAAATAATAATAATATTTGAAATGTAATAATAATAATGATATTATTATTATTATTAGTTATAATAGTAAGTGTTATTATTTTTAATTATTAAAATGTAATAATAATAATGATATTATTATTATTATTAATTATAATCGTAAGTGTTATTATTTTTAATTATTATTTATATGAATACTTATTATTTAATTATTTTAATTAATATTTTATATATAATATGAATAATTATAAATTTATTATTATTATTATATTAAAATAAGGTAAGAAAATTATTATAATCGAGAGTAATTAAATTTTAATTTTATTCTTTTAAAATTTAAGTAAAATAATCAATTTTTCATTTTATTTTTTATTTTAAATATATATTTATATTTATATTTATATACGTCACAGTAGATTTTAGCTCGTCTAATCATAAAACTGATATCTAAAGCAAAATCAAAGCGGACCCATACAGAGGAATCAACGGCTCTGATTAGCTCAACTAGATCTTTCAACACCTGGCAGTTTACAGTTCTGCATTCAACAAATCAGCGCGGTCTGGATTAGAATTATTGTATTTAATTCGGTCATTGAACCGGATTTATTTTGATTCAATTTTATAATTAAATTTATTCATTTTGTTCTGATTAATTAATACTATTTTTCAGTGATTTTTAAAAAAAATTATATCAACAACATAATTGATTACAAGAATGAAGTCATTTCCGTAAAAACTGTAAATTAAATATTGAAATTTAATTATCATATTGTATAAATATTAAAATTTTTAATGCTTAATTTAAAAATATAAAAGAATCAGAGATCATATTCTTAAAAATTTAATTAATAAAAATTCCTTGATTCAAATATAAAATTATTTACATATTTTATCCTATTTAGAATATTTACAAACAAATAAAAAATATTAATAAATATATATAATATATTAATAAAAGAGATATTTGATTGTTGTAATATTTTATGAAATATATATATATATATATATATATATATATATATTTATGGAATATTTAAATAATAAATAGTAATTATATATTTACGTGAAAAATATTAAATATTTATTTAGGAAAAAATAATAAAAACAAATGCAGTTCTTATTATAAATAATATTAAATTAAAAGTGGATATTTGCCTTTCCATTAGACTGCTTCAGTAGAATTTCAACCGGCTCCCTTTTTCAAGGAAAAAGTACTTATAATGGCAAAGACGTAATTAACGGCAAAGCCAGGGCATCTTAGGTTATCTTATTTAGGTTCCCGTTCTTTTCCTCAAACACCTTGAACTCGGTGCCGTGCCTTGTTTTCTTTATTCGCGCAAAACGGCGCTGTTGAGGGGCCTAACGCCCTGCAACTTAACCCTTCGTTTATTATGTTATTTTCCCTCTTGCCCCTGCTTCTGCCCATATATTCGTCTTAGACTTCTGTACAAGAAACTCGAGTACTCTGTTTCAGAAACTAACAAAGACAGCTCCTTTTAGCAGGGTAATCAAAATCAAAAGCACATTCCTTTTTCATTAGCATTTAAGTGAGTGAGTGTGTCCTTTTTTGATGATTCAGCTTTTCTGGGTCTTCGTTTTCACCATTAATACTGTTGGATTTTGCATGGTTTTGTTTTCCGCTTTATTTGGAACTTGGTTTGATCATGTTCTGTTCTGTAAAAATTTTGACCTTTTTTTTATCCCAGTTTTTTAAATATGCATTTTGTCTTTCTGTTCTTTTGTTCTTGTGTGGAGATTGATGATGATGGTGACTTTGTGTTTGCATGTGATTATGGTTTGTTGTTTGGGGTTTATCGGTTGGAATTGAAGGGTTTTACTACAAACGTTGCGCTTGTTTGTTTGATGAGGGGTTTAGAGTTTAAAAGACTGAAACTTATACAATGTGTGTAGAAAATTTCTTTTCTTTTCGTGAATTTTGATAAATGGTGTCAGTACTTTCCCTCTTGATAGTAGTTTTGTTGGTTTTTCTGTTTGATTCAAAAATTTTCAACTCATGAATTAAGGGGATTTGGTTTCCGTTCCTTTTGATTGGCTGATCACCGAGTTAAAACATGGTTGCTGGTTTAAATGGCTTTTGATCGTCTGGTTTTGCTGATGGTCGACTCTGCAAATTTATTGATTTCAATGGTCAGAGTGAAATTCGAGCTTATAACAAGGGGTTTTTGTGTTCATTTTGATCGAAAAACCATGCTATAAATGGTGAATAGCTCGAACAAGTTGAGGTTATCCGGCCATTTTTACTCTGTCAGTGCTATTCCATTATTGATATAAGTCAAATTGCAACTTTTTCCAAATAATGGAAGAAGACAAAGCTGCGGAACTTAGTTTGCATGATCTCCACTTGAAAATATCTTCTATAATGGCATACTGTTTGACACGTGAATGACTAAGTTTCGGGTTCTTTCCTCACCGTTGCCTGTAGGTTTATGATTGCATTTGGCATTGGTCATTATATATTACATCTATTATGAGCTACTGAGCTGGCTTTTGTCATGGGAAACTCCTAGAGATTGTATGACCAGATGTTATGTGCAGGGTGCTTGATTAGTTGTGTATGCAAGGGATACTTAACAGAGCTAAATGGAGGCTGATTTATTTGAGGAGCAGCAACTGCCATCTGCCATACTAACTGCCATAAGTTTCGGTATTTCAACTGAAGCAGAAAAGGTAGGTGCGATTGGTTATTTTGAGTTTGTTTAGATTTCTTTTGGTAAATTTCATTCAACCTGCTCATATGTCTCAGACCCTTTTGCTCAGGATGCTCAGAAAATGTCAATGAAATTTGAGTTTAGACTTATAAGCATCAATGCTGTTTTAATGATCACTACGTTACACATTTTTTGTTGTTGGGTTATTTTACAGGAAAAGCTTTCAGTTCTAGCAATTGAGACACCTAGCGAGGTCACTGATCCGAAGCTGGGACTCCCCAATCCAACTAATCAATGCTCTACCTGTGGATCTAAGGATTTGAAATCCTGTGAAGGTTGGCATTTTATGCAACACTATGTTTGTTTATCATTCTAAAATTCGTTATACTGTTCTGATGTGCTATTGTTAATCATAGGTCACTTTGGAGTCATTAAATTTCCATTCACAATATTGCATCCATATTACCTATCAGAAATCGTGCGGATTTTGAACAAAGTTTGCCCAGGATGTAAATCTATTCGGAAGGAGTCGAAGGTCAGGTGGTTTAGTCACTAATTCAATTCAATATTCCTCCCCTTCTTAACATGTTTTCCCCATTCTATTTGCACTATCATGTTACCATGATTGGTTTGTTGAGAGAGTCAAATTTTCTTGCCTATATTGTATTTTCGATCATTTTTAGATGCATGAAACTAACAATCACAAGCTTTATCAAATTTCTCTTATTAGTTCCAGACCTCTTAAAGCATAATTATGTTATGTGGTCAAGTTGGAAGAAATTTGTCTGGAATAAAGTCTTATGTCATAGAGGCATCTTGTCAGGAGAAACTGCCAACCATGACATTGAAGACAGACATTAACATGTCATCCAGATGCAACAAAATTACATGCTCAAGTGCTAGCTATATACAAATTGAAACATGCTCCTTGGAAGAGGGTTGAACTAGAAAGAGAAATTGTACCAATTAATGTATACTTCAAATCATTCACTGTGATCTAATTTGTCAAACTTGGAAGATCAAGTTGGATATATTAAAACTGTTCTCTTTTCCTGCATTGCTCTACCCCTTTAAGCAGTAACTGCATCATTCATGTTATGATCAAAGATACTCTTTTGTGTAACACCTTCCTTGGCTATAAAACTTTAATGCTTTTCACCTTTTTCCTGTGTGATATGATTTTTGTTGACATCCTCCATTTTCTATCACATGCATGTTTCAGAAGACTGATTCAAAATCTAAAGCAAATATGGCTAAGGGTTGCAAATATTGTGTTGTAAGTGTGCCTGACTCTTTCACTATTTTCTGCTCACCTATGCTTGTATAATTCCTGGTTCTTTTTACTATTTTTTCCTCCTGTGCCTAGATAATTTAGAACAGTTATTCATGCTGAAAACAGGGAAGTCCATTAGGTTGGTATCCAGCAATGAAATTTTCTGTTTCTTCTGAAGAGATCTTCAGGAAAAATGTAATAGTAACAAAATTCAGTGAAAGGCCAACAACAAACCAATCCCAAAAGAGGGGAGTCAGGAAAAGGGTGGCTGCTGACTATTGGGATATTATTCCCAAAGATGAACAACAAGAAGAGAACAATCCAAAACCAAACCAAAGAGTACTATCACCGGCACAGGTACATAACACACTGTATCATAATAATTGCTCTTTATATCATTCTCAATTTCATTCATCTTTGTTTGCTATTTAAAATGATAATCTTATTATCTGTTTATGGTTTCCACCCATTTTGGTTTCAGGTTATCCATTTATTAAAGGATATTGATCCAAATATCATAAGAAAGTTTGTTTTGAAGACAGATTCAATTTTTCTTAACTGTTTCTCAGTAACACCGAATTGCCATCGTGTGTCAGAAGTCACGCATTCATTTTCCAATGGTCAGCGATTGTTCTTTGTAAGTTTGATTTGTGGAGCATCTATATTGTCTTGGTTTCTTGATTAGGTTGCATGAATGACACTTTTTTTTGGCATGTTGCTGGAATAAAATCAATGGTAGGATCACAGGACTAGGGCTTACAAAAAGCTGGTTGATTTCAGAGGGACAGGAAAAGAACTAAGTTTTCGTGTTCTGGACAGCTTGAAAAACTCCAAGGCAATATAATTTTTCTCCTTCCATCAATTCATGTCAAATAAATTCAAGTGTAACAGTTGAAGACTTGTATTCTTATCATCACCCTTGGAAATTGCAGATAAACCCAGACAAATCAGCAAATAATGATGACATCATTTATCAACAAAAGAAGAGCGATTCTGCATCCAATTCATCTGGTTTGAGATGGATTAAAGATGTTGTTCTTGGTAAACGGAATGATAATTCATTTCGCATGGTGGTTGTAGGTGATCCTAATATTAAGCTCAATGAAATAGGTATTCCTTGTCCTATTGCGGAAAGGTTGCAAATTTCAGAACATCTGACAGCTTGGAACTGGGAGAAGTTAAATACATGTTCTGAGGTACGCCTACTGGAGAAGGGTGGCATGCATGTTCGCAGACAGGGTAGGCTGCTTCGTATTCGTCGTACTAAGGAACTCCATATGGGGGACATCATTTACAGGCCTATAAATGATGGGGATATTATTTTGATCAACAGGCCTCCATCCATCCACCAGCATTCTCTTATTGCTCTCTCTGTTAAGGTCTTGCCAGCAACGTCAGTTCTTGCAATCAATCCACTCATTTGCTCCCCATTTCGTGGAGATTTTGATGGTGACTGCCTACATGGCTATGTTCCACAATCAGTTGAATCCAGAGTTGAACTCCATGAGCTTGTTGCTTTAGATAAACAGCTGACAAATGTGCAAAGCGGCAGGAATCTCCTTTCTTTTAGTCAGGATAGTTTAGTTGCTGCACACTTGGTCATGGAGGATGGCGTTTTATTAAACCTCTACCAAATGCAGCAGCTGCAAATGTTTTGTCATCATAAATTGATGCCTCCAGCTGTTATCAAAGCTCCCTCCCTAGCTGGCTGTGCTTGGACTGGCAAGCAATTGATTGGCATGCTCCTACCTTCAGGCTTTGATCTTGATTTTCCTTCAAATGATGTTCACATTTGCAATGGCGAGCTTTTGTCTTCTGAAGGATCCTTTTGGCTACGTGATACTGATGGTAACCTTTTCCAAAGCCTTGTAACACATTGCAAGAATCAAGTCCTTGACTTTATGTATATTGCTCAGGAAGTTTTTTGTGAGTGGTTGTCAATGAGGGGTTTGAGTGTTTCACTTTCTGATTTGTACCTATGTCCAGACCCGTTCTCACGGGAAAACATGATGGATGAAGTTTTGTGTGGACTGCAATATGCAGATCACACCTGTAACATGAAACAGTTCATGGTGAATTCCTGTCGGTCCTTGCTTGCTGGAATTGATGAATATCAACAATATGCTCTTGATGTAGAGTGTTTGTGTAATGAAAAACAAAGTTCTACTGCACTCAGTCAAGCTTCAGTTGATGCTTTCAAGCATGTATTTCGTGATATTCAAACTTTAGCCTACAAATATGCAAGTAAGGACAATGCACTGATGGCCATGTTTAAATCAGGAAGCAAAGGTAATCTGCTGAAAATGGTCCAGCACAGCATGTGCCTAGGTCTGCAACATTCACTTGTTCCATTATCGTTTAGAATGCCTCTCCAACTATCATGTGCTGCTTGGAATAAGCTAAAGGCTGAAAATGCTGTGGAATCTGCGAAGAATAGTTATATACCATCTGCTGTGGTTCATGGTTCTTTTTTAACAGGTCTGAACCCCCTTGAGTGTTTTATTCATTCAGTTACAAGTCGAGAAAGCTCTTTCAGCGACAATGCTGATCTTCCTGGAACTTTGACTCGAAGGCTTATGTTCTTCATGCGTGATATACATGCTGCATATGATGGAACAGTGAGAAATGCATATGGAAATCAGCTGGTTCAGTTCTCCTATAGCGTTGATGACCCTGCCTATAGCACTGGCAAGATTGTTGATAATTGTGATGGGATAGGTGGGAAACCTGTGGGTTTAATGGCGGCTTGTTCCATCTCTGAAGCTGCATATAGTGCTTTGGATCAACCTATCAGTCTGCTTGAAAAATCACCTCTGCTAAACCTAAAGGTTCCATCTTTATCCCTCTACCTCTCATACGAAGCAAAATTTTGTGAACGCTGTTACCAATTTCTGGAAAATATCAAGGAGGGAACTTGTGAACAGAATGGATTAAGATAAAAGAATGCCTTTTTGATCTTTAATGTGAAGCTCCATGACCTGTCTTCATAATTTCTCTTATTTCCTTTTTAGCTATGGAACTGGTTTCATCATATACGAAAGCTGGATTTTGAGTTTATCTTGTGTGATTTAGTTAAATAAACTCTTTCCTGTCCTTGAATTCCTCTATAAATTTTCATGGTTTGATTGAATTGCACAGAGTGTACTGGAGTGTGGGCTGAAAAAGAGCAATGCTGACAAATCAATGTCACTATTTTTATCTGGGAAACTTGGGAGACAGAGACATGGATTTGAATATGGAGCCTTAGAGGTTCAGAATCATTTGGAGAGACTGCAATTTTCAGATATTGTTTCTGTTTCAAGGATAATGTTAGATTCTTTTCTTTCTGCTCTCTTTGCCATTTTTACATGAGCTAATAGCACCTTTTATTACTGTAATAATCCACTTTTTTTTTTTATTGGCATTAGTTACTCCCCTCAGAGTGAGAGCAAGACACGTTTCAGTCCTTGGGTTTGTCATTTTCATGTCTACAAGGTGATATAATCTGAATATTCAGTTCTTTGTACATCTGTCAGAAATTCATTTTCCAATATGAAGTTGTGTAAAGTTATGTCTTTCCAGGAAATTATGAAGAAGAGAAATATAGAAATGCATTCCATGATTAATACCCTCTACAGTCGATGTAAATCAAAACCCAATATGCCTGACTTGCAAATAACATGCAAGTAAGTAGTCCTATTTCTTTAAAGCACATGTATGCTTATAGATAGTGTTCTTTTAGTCCCTTTTAACCCTTTTTGGAGCTTTTTTTTGTTATATCATTGACTTAATTAATTTTCAGGGATTGTTCTATAGCGGACAGTCACAGAGAAAAGGAAGACACAATATGTATTACCGTCAGTATAGTTGAAAGGGCTAAGAATTTATCATACCACTGGCAGAAAATTCAAGACGTGATGATTCCTTTCCTTCTGGAAACAGTTTTGAAAGGTGCATAGTACCTTTTCTTTCTTGCTCATCTTCGTCACCAGAGGCTCATTTCCCTCTTGGATAATAAATATGTTAGATATGTGCTTTATTGTAGTGGATAAATTATCCGCTTAATTGTATTGACATCTGATTTGATGGTTAGGATTGATGGAGATAAAGAAGGTGGATATTTTGTGGAAAGATAACCCAAGGACATCCAAATCACATAATCCACCTTATGGTGAGATCTACTTGAGGGTTTCTATGTCAGCAGACTCCGAGAAAACAAGACTCTGGAACTTGCTTGTGGATCACTGTCTCCCAATAATGGATATGATTGACTGGACACGAAGTCATCCGGATAACATACGTGATTTCTCTTTGGCCTATGGCATAGATGCAGGATGTAAATTTTTTCTCAAGGTGCGCCACTTAATTGTGACTATATTCATGGTTGCATTCCGCCTTTTGAGGCAACTGTTACATAAATTTCTTGCTAACAGTTGCATTTCTGCTACAGAGATTGGAATCTGCCATATCTGATGTCGGGAAAAGCGTTCTTCCTGAGCACT
The DNA here is from genome assembly GCA_948192965.1 of Dalechampia spathulata. NCBI lineage: Eukaryota > Viridiplantae > Streptophyta > Magnoliopsida > Malpighiales > Euphorbiaceae > Dalechampia > Dalechampia spathulata. Next base: position 12,844 of record CANYBF010497024.1, read on the forward strand.
CGCTGCTTGCTGCAAATTGTCTATCAGTTACTGGAGACTTTGTTGGCCTAAATGCAAAAGGATTGAAACGACAGAGAGAAGATGCATCAATCTCATCACCACTTGTGCAAGCATGCTTTTCTGTCAGTTCACATTTTATTTTGTTATTTCTATCTTCATTTTTGTAATTGTAATGCGATGTTACATCTTGGAAATTTTGGTCTTGTTGCAGAGTCCTGGTACTTGCTTTATCAAAGCTGCTAAATCTGGAATCACAGATCAACTTCAAGGGAGCTTGGATGCTTTGGCATGGGGAAAAAGGCCCACTGTTGGGCCTGCACAGTTTGATATTTTATACTCTGGCAAGGTAAATGTTTTATTTTTCTTTCCGATTATTAGAAGTGTTTCAAAATATTTCTCTTTCAAATCTCTTTCTTTGGTTTTGAAAGAGCAGACATGAAATCTCAGTAGACATGTATTTGGCTTTTCAGTGGAAGGAGTTGCAGATCTTTCTATTAATAAAATCTATACACTTGAAATCTCAGAACCAACATTTTCTTTCCATAATGACTAACCTTTTTTATCTATTTTTTCATTGCCAACTATCAGGGTTACCAGATATCAGACCCCGTAGACATCTATAGCCTGTTGGGTAGCCAAATGAGTAGTGATAAGCAGGAAGCCGACTCTGATGTACCATATGTCCATAGCAATAAATCTGACAAGTACAGTGTCCGATTGTACAAAACAGATGATAAAATCCGCAACAAGATATTGAACACTCTAAAGACACGACTTTCATACAATGATATTCATAGACTTTCACAAGCATTGAGCCAAATATTGAACAAGTAAGTTATTCCTAAATGAGTTTTCCTCTGTTATGCTACATGATGGTGTTGTTTAACATTGATTGGTCCATCCTAACTTGTTTGCACTTCACGGTGTTGTAAATGTCGAATATTCAATCAGTCTATAGCTTGCACATTGTCATGTATGGTTCCATGCTGCTTTTGATGAAAATTTTAATGCGCACTTTGGATGAAGCAGCCGCTGCATCAACATACTACTTGCCAACATTGCTTCTCAAACATGCACCACGACATGACAATTTAATTTTGATATGTAGAATGTCTATAGGTGTACCATGCTTAGGGGGTGAGCAAATTTGGTTAAAACCACCAACATGAACCAATTGACAAATTCAGTTCAGTTTTTGAAAAATTCAGTCCAGTGTTGGTTTGATTGTCATAAAAATCAGTTTAACTCAGTATGGGTTTTTGGGTATAGAGCTAAACAATACCGATCGGACAAAAATGTGTATATATATCTTATGAGCATGATTGTTAGGAATGGTTTTCCTAACAGACAAGCATGGGGTAGAAAAGGAGAAGAAGTGGGACAGGGGAGAGAAAGGAGAAGAGAGAAATGTAATAGAGTGATTTGGTATTCTATTCCATTCCTGACATTTCCAGTACAATAACAAAACAACATGACAGTTGCCATTTCTTTTCTATATATTTTAATCTTATCTTCTAATCCCAACAATGATATTGTTCAATGGTATTTTTAGCGTATTGCTTGTTCACATTGATGTTATTTTATCCATGAGTTGATAGAAACAACTGCAGTGCTTACTAATGTCTACTGCAGCATTTGGTTCCAGGGATTTGAGCTCATTGACCTTTTACATAAATCATTCATCATTTATTTGTAAAAGTATTGCTAGAGGATGACTCTTTAAATGTTTCACTCGCCCTGAATGAAGGTACTCGGTTGATGAACAACTAAATGAGGCTGACAAGTGTATATTGACAACGGCTTTATATTTTCATCCGCGTAAAGAGGAGAAAATCGGGTCTGGGTTTAGAGATATCAAGGTGTGTAAACTTTTTGATTGTATTATTTTGCTAGTAGGCCAAGTTTATGTAGAAAACCCTGCAAATGTTAGTTTCTTCATATGCACCTAGTCAATTGACATGCGTGCTACTACATAACGCTTTTTTTCCTTATCCAATCCGTACCTGTTACAGGTCGTGAAGCATCCGGAATACAAAGACTCACGATGTTTTTCACTAGTTAGATCAGATGGGACGAATGCAGACTTCTCATATCGCAAGTGCGTCTACGGCGCTCTAGAAATGATAGCTCCTCACAAGGCCAGAAGGTATCATGAAAAATACTTACAAAATCGTACACCTTAGCCCCATATGACCTGATCATAGGGGCGGGGCGGGACAGCGTTGGGACTGGAAAACTTTTGCCTGAAACGGACAGCATTCATGTGCATAAACTTTCTAACATCACCCAGCAGTACATTGATACTCCTTTTGGGTTGTGAATAAGTTCTTTGTAGTGTAGAGTTTGCTTTTTGTAGAAGTAGCAACTTCCCAAGCTTCTTTTTGCTCCTTTCACTATAGATTTGTTTGCCTCAGATTGTAGAATGGCAAATGAGATGTAGTGAAAGCAGCAAAGAGAAGCTTGTGTGAAGCCATTCATTTTGGGCATGTATTCATAAACTCATTTTGCCAATTTGGTAAAAAAGAAAAAGAAAAGCAATGAAAAGAAAAGAGCCTTATCATGCCTCTATCCATCTTGCTTCTTGTTATTCTGGTAAACCAAACCAAGTAGAGGTGATTCGACAATGGGATTTTGCACACGTGATCAATTTGCCAACGTCAACATGCAACCAAGTAAATCATATTACGGAACAATAGCTAGGAATTTGATTGTCTGGAACATTGGATCAACCTCGTTTCTGTCCTTGTCATTGTGTCCAAACCCATTCACCTTTGCTACCCTATCATTCCTTTGACCTTTGATTTCATCAGCCTCAAGTCCTTGCTGTCTTCCTTTCCTGAATTTATATTATATGTTCCACCTCATTTTTCCATCATTTAAAAAATATATATTTATGTCAGATTCATTTAAATTAAATATAATCTAAATCCAGATATATTAAACTCTTTCCGTACCCTCTTCTTTGATAGTATGAAAATGAAAGATAACCATAACTAGATTTAGAGTCAGACTTCAACTATATGATCGATATAGATATTAATCTACCTGTCAATACCCATTGCCGGAAACAAGACGGCAGGCAAGTTTAAGCGGCAGAGGAAGATGGTGGAATTGAGATATGTGAAGAGAGACGAAGGGGACATTGAAAATCCACCAAGAAAAACAAGATGACAACTGGGAGCTTGAAGTGGGCCTAAAAGGCCTACCACAGACATCAAATCTTGTGCAAATTTTGGTGTCTCTAGTGCTAAAAAGATTATCACATGATTGAAAGGCCCACAATTGACTCTGCAGATTATGGTAATGCCAATTGGATTGCACTTTTCCGTGGTCGTCCTCAAAGATGCTCTTTTCTCTTCCTCCCTTTCTTCAATTATTCATCTCTTCCTCCTCCTTGTTTCTTTTCGTCCTCCTTTTGGGTACCGACAGACTTTAATAGTAAGTGTCTTGTCAATTATATAAATAAAATAAAATACATTTATATATTAAAAAAAATCGCAGTCTATTACTAAAAACAAAAAAGATTTTTAGGTTTTTTTAGATAATTAAATCACCATCGAATTTTTTTTTTTAATTAATGAAGACTTCAAGACGGTCAATAAAATATTATACTAAATTTTATATTTATATTCTTTAAAACATTTGGCAGTTAATTTTATATATTTAATTGAGGTTGGTGATTATCGTTTAATTAATGATTAAACAAGTGGGTTAATGATGGTTGTGCCTATTAAACTTCAAACCATATGTCAATATGCTCTCTACATGCACGTGTTTTTTATCAACTTAAAATTTATATATCAACCATGTTGACTTTTGATCTGCAAATTAGATTATTATTACGTTAATTATTTCATCCGTTTTATTATCTAATAAAATTAAATTTTTTAATAAATGAAATTGACATTTTTAATAAATTTTTTAATTTTTATAAACCAAATTGAATATAATATTTTTTAAAATTCAAAATTTTTAAATCGAATTAAATCAAATTTATCAATTTAATTTATTTTTTTTAATTCAAATCATCTAATTATTATACAATAATAGTGAAACGGAAATTAAAAAAAATAAATAAAAATAAAAGGCAATCTCTTATAAGACAAACACAATATCATAAAATAATTTGTCTTTTTGTGATTATTATTATAATTAATGAGTACATATGATTGATTGTGATTATAAATTGGACATCTGATTTGATCTGATTAGTTTCATTGATTTTTCAGAATTATAAATAAAAAAATCCAAATAAATATCTGCAACTTGCTAAAATTAATGAATAATAAATATTAAATAGCATGCCAGTTGATTTTATTTATTATTTTTCATTTCATAAATTGCAGTTTTAATTTGATTTTGTACAATCTGATTGGTTTTTTTTTTTTGCTTCAAATATTTTACAATTCTCTGTCTTTATTATTGGATATGTTAAAATTAATTTTTTAATAAAATGTTGGAATATATATTTTATAAAAATTTAAAAATCATGGAAACATGAGTGTTATGTATCAATAATAATGCAATAAAAAGGCACAAGTGAATTGACAGGAGGGTCTTGATAAAAAAGATAAGGCTGGATTTGATCACTAAGATTCCCGAATCTTTAATTTTGTAAAAGGCAATTTAATATGATTGTTTTTATCCATTTTTTATTATTTTATTTTATTAGAAGCTATAATATACAATAAAGATACTTTTTTATTTTAATACCATGAATGAGTAGAGGGATTATTATAATATATTAAAATGCTTTTAACAAAATCACACTAATTTCTTTTTCAATTTCATATTTCATTATATCATCTTTGAACTTCCCTTCATCAAGTTTCAAGTTTGGGGCATGTACATAATTGAGTAGTTTTATTATCGAATTTAATAAATTTTTTTAATTATATTTAAATTAATTTTAAATTCAATAATATCGATTAATCAATAGAATATGGTATTTTTAATTGTAAAGTAAATCATATTAGTACCTGCTGACTGGTGACAGTGTGAGAGGATGAAGGGAGCTTTCGTCAATAATGTGTTAGTGGGATAAAGCATGGAACATCGGAGCAAATGCCGTGTGGATCTAACATGGTGTGTGGATATGTGGTGAAAAGTTAGACATGGCTATGCCATCAACGTTCCTCCACCAGCATGCCAACTTTAAAAGGAATAATATTTTGTTTGCATGTTGTTGGCTTTTATCAAAACCCCATAACACCACCCATATCCTTTTCATCTGCCCACAACTCCTTTTCCAACCCCATTGCTCCATCATTTCCACTTTTTTTTTTTTGCTTTTTGATCCTCATGCCATGCAGATCTCACCAAGATGAAATCTGTCTTTTATGCATCTAGTTAAACGAAACGAGGCCAAGGTTTTTTTTTATTTTTTTTTTATTTTTAACTATAGTAGAATATGAATGAAAAATCATCCTTCAATCTTCCTCCATTAATGATTGTGTTCTGTCATGACTTTAACAGATCCATGTATTTCGCTCTCATGACACCTTCTAACTTTAATAGCTCAATATGCAAGTTGATTTAGCTCCACGGCAAGTATTCAGCAATATTGGATGAGAATTTTTTTTTATTTAATGTACTTTTAACACATTTAAATTTTTTAATATCAAAATTAAAATAATAAAAATTAAGTCTGATTTAATTTTAAATTTTAAAAATTTTAATTTAATATGATAATTGAACCAATTAAAGGATTTGTAATAGCAACAATATTTTATATAACAATTAGGTCTCATTTGATTGAATATATTAATTTACATGATATAATCATATATCATATATTTAATTATTTTATTTAATTACAAAATATTAATATAATGTTAAATACATGAGTAATCATTATATATATTATAGAAAGGATTAATAAATATATTTAAAATATAATATACTTTTTTTATTATAATTCATTCAAGCTCACGTACTTCTTTTTCATTATATTTACAATACATCATATTATTTATCAAATGATATAATATAATGAAATGTAATAAAAAAATTTCATTATATTATATTACTTTATTGATTACATTACATATTTGATTATAATGTATCAAATCAAATGAGATTTTACGTCACGTTTTTAGTTGGATGTATTGAAACGTAATATAATCAATTACATGATATAATCATAGATGTAATATAATGTAATCATTATTTATGTTTGAATAATAATTATAAATAAAATGTAATATAATTAATATATTATTTTAAATTATATAAAAACTAATTAAATTTTAAATTTTTTTATTTAAAGTTGATGTTGAATCTTAGGTTTTAATTTTAATATTTTAAATTTTATTTTTAATGTTTAGTTTATCAATTATGATATCTAGATCATTATCTTAAATTATGATATTTTAATATTTATTTATATTTTGATGTTTAATTATAAAATTCATATTTCAATTAATATGTTTTAATTTTAATGTGAAATGATTTATTTTTATAATTTTATTAATAATCAATTAATTAGTTATTAATAAAATAAATTTAGAAAATATAAAAATTAATGTATAATGAATAATATATTAATTTAGACATATTTGACTATATAAGTATTTATGAATACATTACACTAATAAAATTTAATGATCAAAACAATATAATCAAAGATATAATGTAATGATTACATTATATCATTTAATACATTTAACCAAACATAATCTTAATATTTTGAAAAATATCAAATACTATTCTTTAAAATTTATTATTCAATAATATCTAAAACAAACTACTTCTTTTAATTTTTAAAGATTAAATATTAATTTTTTTATTTATTTAAAATATTTTTTATTCAACTACTTAACATTATAATAATTGAATATTTTAGCTTCAAATTATATTTAAATAACTAAAATATTAACAACTAATAAACATTAAAAAATAATTAAAAATTACTAAAATAACTAATAATTATATTTCTTGATTTAGGCTAAAAAAGTAATATTATTTGATGATTATCAAATTAATTATCATCTTTTTATGTACTTGAGAATTCTATCATAGCATTTTCTAATTCTAATAGATAAATTAAAATTATTTTTCATAATTTTATAATAAATAATCTTATATTTTATTATCTGATATGAATAAAGACCAAAAGATGAATTTATCCGATAAATCACGATTATATATATATATGAATTCAGTTCCCTCGATATTCACAGAACACATGGTAACTTGAATACTGGCATGTGTATACGTGGACGAATATTCTCCACAATTTGACCAAAAAGGTTATTATCCAAAAAAAAAAAAAAAAAAACGAAAAACACATTAATGATCCAGTTGAGTCCTCTTCTTGTCTGTTATTCATCAATGCACTTAATAATATGAAAAGTTAAATATCATATCTACCCATCAACACCGTATATAATTCTTAATTTAATGCTTTATTATATTTTTATTTAATTCATCATTTTTATATTTAATATTCAATTTTTATAAATAAAGTTGAATGTTAAAATACATTTCTAATATTTCAAATTTCTTAGTATTAGAAATTTCTTTTCTTTATTTATATTTCTTTTCTTTTCTTTTTCTAATATTTCAACCATAGTCTTAGTATTTATAATTCATTTCTAAGTTTACAATAAATGGATATTGAGTTTTATTTTATCTTTGATTAATTTATAGTTAAATAAATTTGAATTAAATTTTTAAAATTTTTTGATGTATTATAAGCTTTAAATTAATTTAATAAATATAAATTATAAAATAAATTATTTATTTAAAAAAATAAAAAAATATTAATAAAAAAATTATATTTCATGAATATTTATGATTTTATATTAATAATTAGATTAAATGATATTTTTATATAATTATAAATTTATATATTATATATCTAAAATTAAATTTTTATATAAATTAATAAGTTAACTCATAAATATAAATTTAAATTTAAATGAATAAAGTATCATCTAACTTAAACTTAATTTATTTATTAAATAAATTATTACCAATTTTTAATAATAATTTATCATCAAAATCTTCTAGGCCTCATTTATATAAATTTTACAAAATTTGTAAAAACAGATGAAATTTAATTATAATTTTAAAAATTAATATAGTTTTAAAATTTTTATTTAATTATATTTTATAATAAAATTAAATAATTTATATTTTATGGAGAATAAAAAATAACATCTTTTACACATCAACAAAATCAATATACATTGATCAAAAAATTAAATGGATGTAAATGTCATGTTGCAAATTAAATTACTAATTAATTATGAATTATTGTTTTAAAAAAGAGATAATTAATGCCACGTAAGCATCCTTTAGCCTCAATAAATACTAAGGTTTTGTAAATGATTACAAAGTTCAATCATTTACGATTTACAGAAGCAAACACAAACTTCTCTCTCTCTCTCTCTCTATTGTTTGTCTCTTTTTTTTTCATCTGAATTTTCTTTTTGTTTGGTAATAAAGCGATCTCTGTCCGCAGATTGATCTGTCTCTCGTCTCTCACTAGAACAAAAGTTTGTTGGTTGATGTTCATCTAAATTGATAGCTCCCTTATTTTTATTATTTTTAATTATAAGGAGCTTTTGTTGCGGAAACTGCGAATTCCAATCTGGTAAGGTTCTTTATCCTTTTTTATTTAATGTGTTTAATATTGTAGTCTGTTTGGTTGCCGAGAAAATAAACATCAGCAACAACGAGTAAGGTTCACCTTGATTTGGTTTCATTTGTTTGTTTATTGTGTTATATGAGGTACTTTTCTGTATCTTGTTTGTTTTTGTTCTTGTAATTTTCTTGGCAACCAAACAAATCCACCGTTTGTTGGTTTTAGGTTGTAAACTGTTTATTTGGTTACTTGAGGTGAAAGAACGTGAATCCAATTAGCTGCTTGAGATTTAAAACTGTTGGTATTTTAGGTTGTAAACTGTTGATATTTTCGCTGCTGCTGCAGCTGCTGCTGAGATAAATAAGGATGAAAAAGGTGGTGTATATGGAGTAGCATAACTGGACGTTAATTTTAATTCTATTTGATTAATAGTAATTCATTATGTTATTGGTTTTTATTTTAATTGTTGATTGGGTTGGCAACTTGATTTACTGCTGATGATTGACAATGGAAACTGGCTTTGGGTCAAACTGGATGGCTACGTAAGTAAGTGATTAGGGTGGTTCCTGTATGACTTTTCATCATCAAAGTAGTAGTTGAAAGGTGATTTGCATCGAATATGTATAATATATTATCCGAGACATCTTTTTGGTCGGAGTAACTGCGTATTTACGTGATCATATATTGCAATTTGCTGATCTATGTAATTTATTTCTGCAAGGATGCAGTTAAGGCTTACAGAGATAGCAGTGTTCTCATAGCGAATTTCATGTAACTTTTTTACTGTTGTTTTTCTTTGCAGTGAAAAATGGTTGCCTTTGGGAAGAAGTTGAAGGAACGACAAATCCAAGAGTGGGGAGGGTATGTTTCACATATTATTTATACATCCATATGTTCATCGCTCATATCAAGTGTATTTTGATGAAATAATATAACAAGAGAACACCTCAGTTCTTTGGCTGAAATTATTTGGAGGGAAACATCATTTTCTTAAGAGTACTACCTAGTTGTTTAATTTTTATGGTTTTATTCTTTTATGGCCAATATTGGAAGGTAGAAAACAAACAAGGGACTTCGACTGATGTCATTAAGCTATGTTAGGTTTTAACAGAGGGCGGCTCAATAAGCATGGTCTAACATATATTCTAGTGAAAATTTTCAACGCATGCATATAGGTGATATAAAGAGGGAAATTCGAGAGATGTAGAGATGCTACGTAAGGTTCAATAATCTATTGCATTTTGCTGTATAATAATGTAGCACCATATTTGTGCTCTCTTGAATTCCCATTTTAGTTCTATCATGTGTTTTGTTTGTTTTCTTACAGATACTATATCAACTATAAATTAATGAAGAAGAAAGTGAAACAATATGCTCACCAGATTCAAGTTGGAACCCAAGATCGTAGGCATGTCCTCAAGGATTTCTCAAGAATGCTGGATAACCAGGTGAGTTATGTGTTTCTGTTCATAACAGTACATATGCATATATTGTATATGTGTGAAGTGTGTGGCCAATCTATTTTCTTGGTGCATTGATACTCTTAGCAAGTGTTCAAGTTATATTAAGTAATATAAAAGATTATCATTTTCAATGAGATTGTGTTAATTACTAGTCTTGAAGCAATTGTAATTTTCAAAACAAATATATTTGATGTTTAGGAATGAATATTAAATCAACTAAGAATAATATAATAATAGGCAAATTCTCAAATGTATTTGTTAACAATAATTAAGAATACAAAGGCTTTTAGGTTTCACAACCTAAAATCACATAATCAATGGATTCAATTATCATGAATCAATTATCACAAATCAGGGGGAATCAATTGTTGAGAAGATTAATCCTAAAATATCTAAAATACTATTTTAAGGCAGATTAGGCATGCTTTAATCCAATTAACTCATATTTTCATGACAATTCATGAAATCAAAACCCATTAAAATCTATGATTGATTATGTAAATTCCTCAAAGGTTTTAGTCCATCTATATCTAATTCTTAGGTTTAATCATTTGTTCTTACTATGTTAAACTTTACCTTTTAGTTCTTCATTTAACATATAAAATCAAACAATTAGAATTCAAGCAATCTAATTGTATCAGTTCCTCCTTGGATTTGATCCAGTTGTATAGTCAATTACTTTCCATTTGATTGCTGCTCCCTTAAACCTTGGCTAAGAGATTTAGTTGCTCATAATAATGAAATTAAGCACAAAGAGTAAAGAAGCAAAACAATTCTTGGAATTCTTGATCTTGAGTCTTGTGCTTCAATAATCTTCTTAATTGAAGGAACAAATCTGAGTTTCGGTGCTGAAAAAATTTGAATAGAACCTCTCCTCATACTGAATATAAGTTATTAAATATAGCCTTTGCTAGGAAAACCCAAAAATTCCCCTAACCAATTATAAAAAAACCTAATTCATGCTTTAACTCCTACACACGTCAGTGAATGGCATCCACAGCAAGAAGGTGTTTCAATATTCCAGATGGCTTGGTGTCAGTTTTGGCTTGAGGTAGACGTTGTTCAAACACCCTTGGAAGGTCTTATTGTAGTAAACTTTAAATCATAATCCTATAAAAATGTTAACATCTTTTAATTTTTTCTTCTAGATAGCTAGTGGAATGAGTTTACACTGGCCCTTCTTTGATAAGCAATGAAATAAATGATGGTACATAGGAATCTAAGTAAACGGTTGAGCAGGATTTTTAATGAACAAAGTTCAGTGATTTATTTTGTTTGTTATTTTGTTTATTGTTTAAAGAGAAGTTGAATTGCTTAAAATTCCCATGGGGAGCGTGTTGAGAAGCAGGACAACTTAAATATGACATTGTGATGACTTTTCTGCATATAGGTTAGAGCAAAGTATTAGTCAAAAAAGGGTCTTAGGCGAATGCATTTGTTTTTCTGATGATCACATCTCAACTTTTATACAAGGCTACAAATTCATTTTACATCAATTTACATAAAAAAATGTGTGGTTCATAATTTAACTTGAGCTATGACATGTGTTAATTTATTTTGTGCAATAACAATTTCAGATTGAGAAGATTGTCCTTTTTATATTGGAACAACAAGGGCTGCTTGCAAGTAGGATTGCTAATCTCAATGCACAGCAGGAATCTCTTGAGGAACAACTTGACATTGCTCATATATCTCAGTTACGAGAGTCCTATAGAGCTGTGGGGCAAGATTTGTTAAAGCTTCTCTTTTTTGTTGAAATAAATGCTATTGGTCTGCGTAAGATACTGAAGAAGTTTGATAAACGCTTTGGATATAGATTCACTGATTACTATGTCAAAACTCGTGCTAATCATCCTTACTCTTTGTTGCAGCAAGTATTCAAGCATGTGGTAATTTGCGTTTCTTATTTTTGTTAGAGCAATATGTTATGCACAATCACTTTGTACTCAATTGTTCTATAAATTCCAGGGTTTAGGAGCTGTTATTGGAGCCATTTCTCGCAATCTGCATGAACTTCAGGAACATCAGGGAAGCTACTTATCAATCTATGATCAGCCTGCTCTTCCTTTCCATGTATGTTTTATTTTGTTTGACATGTTCAGTTTGCCTTTCCTTTTTACTTTCTTGAAATTTCCTCAAACCTTGATTCAATTAACGTTTGTGATGAGGAACTCACTTGAGGATTTGCATTTCCTGTTGATTTGCAGGATCCTGTTGTTGATTCATTGAAAGCAGCTGCAGACAGGCTAACCCACTCAACTAACTTCCTTAACTTCTTGGCACAACATGCTCTCATAATGCAAGAAGAGCTACCAACTCCTACTGAGGATCATATTGATGACCAGAAATACCACTTTATGTCACTTCTGTTGAACTTAATAAATACATTCCTTTATATGGTCAATACGTATATAATTGTCCCCACAGCAGATGATTACTCCACGTTACTTGGAGCACCAGCAACAGTTTGTGGTGTTGTGATCGGAGCAATGGCTGTTGCACAGGTGTTTTCTTCAGTGTATTTTAGTGCTTGGTCAAATAAATCATACTTCAGACCTCTAGTATTCAGCAGTATTGTTCTTTTTGTGGGAAATCTCTTGTATGCTCTGGCGCTAGACTGTCGGTCAATAACTCTTCTTTTACTAGGCCGTCTACTTTGTGGGTAAGTAGTTTTCATTTTCTTTTCATATTCATCTCTATTTATACAAGAATAGTTTCGGTTTGCAGTTTCCAATTGACTTCAAGGAGACATTTTTAATATCAACTGAAGGAAATTGTATCCGAGAAAATTTGAATCAATTAACAACTTAACATGGTTTGCAGGAGAATATGAGGCATATGATATTATGTTCTCAACAATGATAGTATATGGTATCCTTTCTTTGATGTGCCAATTAACTTGAGTGGAAACTTTAGCAATTAGGAGGCCCCCAATGGAAATTATACCCAATTATGAAAATTTCATGGAGCGTTGCTTACTTTGATCTCATCTTATAGGTGGGCCTAATTACAATCAATATGATGCAGGTTTGGTTCTGCTAGAGCTGTTAATCGAAGATACATCAGTGATTGTGTGCCGCTAAGAATTCGAATGCAAGCATCAGCGGCTTTTGTCAGTGCAAGTGCTCTTGGAATGGCTTGTGGTCCTGCTCTTGCTGGCTTGCTTCAAACAAATTTTACACTTTACACCCTTACTTTCAATCAAGTCACTCTTCCGGGGTGGGTTATGGCTGTGGGATGGCTTATATATCTCATATTTTTGTGGGTTACATTTAAAGAACCTTCTCATGAGATCGAAGAGAGCAATGTAGCACAATCCCAAGAATCTAATGATGGTATGCAGACTTCTCTTACCACTCCATCCTTATTTTGTATGCATTTAGTTGCATTTCTCTTTCGGGATGTAATTTTTCTGATTCATTTGTTTGGAAATAACTATAGTGAACCATTATTTGCTTGCTTTCATCAGCAAAGTTTCTACCTCTTCTGGTTTGGTCCTCCTTTTCCTTCTAGCCATTGAAATGTGATTGTAGTTGAAAAATTTTGTAGACAGTGATGTTTATAGGAGCATTAAACTTGTGAATAATAAAATGCTTTATGTCATGTTCATCTTGATAAATTAACAAGCAATTAAGTCTCTTGTTTCGTTTTATACAAGCATCAGCCATTAGTCTGTGGTTTGATTTCTCAAAATTCCCTTGCACACTGCTACTTCTAGATATGATTGCATGGTTACTACATATGTTTATTGCTTCTTTCTAAAGGTGATGTATGCTTTTTTGTTCCATTTGTCAGTGAATAATATTTCCTTCTTTTACAACTCTTCCCTTTATTGTTTTTTTTTTTTTTTGAAAAAGATCAAAAGTCCATAGCAAGATATCTGTTATTTAATGCATTTCATCTATATGTGTTGCACACTTGCTTGAGGGCCGAGAGCTTACCTGACCCAATGAAAACGCTGGCCATGGTATCTCAAAATTTTTTGTTTTGCTATTCTTGGATTTGTAACTAGCTCAGTGAATCTTGGTTGCCTAATCTTTAAACGATTGGTATCGCCAGAATTTTATTTGAGCTTTGTGTGTGTGTGCACTTCTCTTTTACCTCAATTTGTTGATTTATTTGTGCTATTGTAGTTTATCAGTATTTAGGATTCCATATATTGATTGTTCTACTGACAGGACCAAGGGAAACCGATGCCCTTGAGAAGGGTCTTGAACAACCATTATTGTTGAGTTCAGAAGCCAAGCAAGAGGATGAAGACTATGATGCTAGTGAGGAAGCTCCAGAGGAATCTCGGGCACCTGCCACTTCTATTGCATCTGCATACAGGCTACTTACACCCTCCGTAAAGGTATATGACTGTTCAGAACTTTTTAATTCAAAGTTTCAAGTAAGAATAGCCAAAGATTCCATTTTTAATTGGAGCACTTGTGTAATTAAGAGATATGCATTGTTTGTGGAGAACAGTTTATGTGTCAATCCACTTTGCAAGTACGGATTCTGCCAAAATGAGCGTGACTTGTTTGCTTGTATAATTAAGCTCCTATATGATGATGAACTCTTAGTCTGATCAAACCATGTCTTACTTGTTCATCACATGCAGAGTAAACTCAAACTAATAGAAACAATAAATAAAAAAAAAGTTGCAAACAAATCCATCACAGCACCATGCACTGAAAAGGATATCTCTTGCAAGCACAGATTAAGCTAGTTCCTTTCAAAATTAGTGGCTAGGAATTCAAAGAAAGATCTGGTGCTTCTATACTGGAAGGTTCGAAGTTTGACAATTTATGCTATAGGTTGACTAAATAGATGAACTGCTGGATTTTTTGTTCAGTTACCTTTTCACTAATAGAAAACAGTATGTCAACTTGTCATATCATGATACTTTTTGGAGGTGATGTACTGCTTTTACTGATATTTGTGCATGATTAAACTTCTTTTTGTGGCTGTGAATTTGAGTTTCATTTGCAATGCTGCTAACTGATTAGTCAGGGTTGTGCTTGCGTTCATGTATTTAGTTAGCAAGAGTTCACTTTTCAATATCATTTTTGTTTGATATTGAACCTGCTTTCTGCTTTTGAATGTCTACTTCTAGGTAGTTTATGTCCAAAAAATTTATGAGGCGTATAAATGATTGATGTAAATATCTTTGATCTCATCAGGTTCAACTGTTGATATATTTCATGCTAAAATATGCGATGGAGATATTACTCTCGGAATCTAGTGTTGTCACTGCATACTATTTCAACTGGTCAACAAGCGCAGTGGCTATTTTCCTTGCATGTCTAGGGCTGACAGTTCTTCCAGTAAATATAATTGTTGGAAGCTACATTAGTAACATGTTCGAAGACAGGTAATTCTTCTTTTGCATCTTTCGGTTTTGCAGAGCATTATATAATGGACCTATCTTTTGATATAAAACTTTGAAATTGTTAAATATACTCTTACAACGTGGTTCTTCGTTATTGGTCTGTTTGCAGGCAAATTTTGTTGGCTTCAGAAATTGTGGTTTGTCTGGGAATACTCACGAGCTTCAAGATTATGAATCGGTACACTGTTCCTCAATATGTCTGCTCAGGGCTAGTAATGTTTGTTGCCGCTGAAGTACTTGAAGGTGAGAAATCATGCAATTATTATGTCTAGCTTTTAGAAGTAAAACAATTAAACAATAAATCCATACTAAAATTATCCTGTTCCGGTGCTTGCATTGATGCATCATCCATGATACCTTTCATCATTCAAAATTTCACCTGGTTTATCATAAGAATGCAACGTGTGAAGGATCGTGTCAATTGTTCAAGTAGAAGATATCCGCAGATATAACTAGCAATGATTTATGATCTAGAGATTCATTTTGTTACTGTTCTGAGTATCCTGGTGACTTCTATGACTTCAGTGATAGTTTCTCTTTTCTCCTTCAGGAGTGAATTTGTCACTGCTTTCTCGAGTCATGTCATCCAGGCTTTCCCGTGGAACGTACAATGGTGGACTACTCTCAACCGAGGCCGGAACAATAGCTCGTGTAATTGCAGACGGAACAATAACCCTGGCAGGATACTTAGGTGAGAGTAAGCTCTTGAATGTGACCCTCCTACCTTCACTCGTTATTTGCATAACCTCCATCATTTACACCTGCTTTACCTACAATTCCCTCTATTGATTTCTATGCCCCGCCCCTGTTAAAATTAGTCTCCAAATTTCTCAATTTTGATCCTGCTTTGCTTTTTTTTGTTGTTGATATTTCTAGTTCATGTATCAAAATTCCATACTGTAAGAAACTAGCTCATTGATTATTCAATTCCATTAGAAAGTAATAATTCTACTCTCTCTGCTGCAAGTTTCTGAATTTTGAGTTGCCTGGGATTCCCAAGTACCTTAAAAAGAATCTGCTAGACTAGTAATTATGGCTACGATTTAAATACCAGTTTGCCCCTTCCAGACCTGCCATCTGTGGTTGATTTTATCCCCTTTTTTCCGACTCTTAAGAAAATCAAAATTTATCCATCAGGTCTGATAAATTATGCATTTAGGTTAGACATTCAGATTATTAGGGTTGGTAAAAATTATCTAAAATTGAGTAAATCATTTGATATTTGGTTTGGTTTGACGTTTTACGGTGGTAGTTTTAGATTTGTTTAGATATGCTTTCAATTAATTGAATTGAATCAAACTGGAAAATTATAAAATCAAATTGAAAAATGATAATTCTTTTAAATGTTAATAATATACATCTATTAGCTCACAATGATGTTCTTGATTTTTGATTTTAATTGATTTCAATTTTTTATATTTAAATTTCAGTTTATTGGTTTAATTTAATTGATTATATTATTCTTTATTCAACTTAATTTAATTTTTTAAATTCAATTCTGGAATTCTATTTAAAATATATACAAAAATTGACTGAAAAATGGAAGGGTGATCCCTAGACATTATCCACTTGGGGAATGATAACAGCCAATCATCCGCCACTTGAAATCGGATTCCATGAAAGCTTCTCTGACATAAGCATTTAAAATGCTTATACAAATGCCAACAACTTTTATTAAATATGGTCTTTTCGTTATTATGTCTTCGTTTTCATGTCAAGTCTTCCATAATCAGAATCCGAATTGTCTACTCTTACAACAGACGTGCACGCATTTTTCATATCCTTGTAAAGACAATTACAAAAATATAATTTCATTTTAAAGCTATTTAAAAATAATAATTAATATATTAAAATTTGAAGACCGCTATTTTCATTAGTATTTTTCAAAATTTTGCTATTCATAAGTACATGTACAAAAACAACCACGTCTCTTATATAGCCGAAGCCATTTCAATCATGGCTTTAAACATTTACCCGAAACTTGCCCCCTTGAGTATTGGTTTGTGAAAAATTTGAAGAATCCTCAAAATCAAATTGAATCAAAATTAATCAAAAATTAAATAAATATAATTAAATAAATTGAAAATCAAATATGTAATAATTAAATCAAATTGAATAAATTAAAAATCAAATAATAAAACTAAATAAATCAAAAATTAAAATTCGTAAATCATATAATTGATATAAAATAATGTTATTTTATAATTCAATATCTGTCTTGTTCTATTTATTCAATTATCAATATTTCAAATCGAAAATCAAAAAATTTAAAAATAAAAATCAAACCAAAATCAAAAATCAAAATAATCAAATATCATTAATTTTTCAATTTTTAAATATTTTTACTCATCCTCTTATTATTTGCTTATGTATCAATCAAATAGCGGCAAAAATTAGAAATGTAGTTCCTCTAAAATAAATAGCCGAAAATGGCGATAGAGAATAATGAAAATAATAGCACTCGGTCTTAATTACGAGCAATTAAAGTACCTGACCTGCAATCTTCCCACCGAAAGAGCCAGTTACCTGTCATTACAAGGCATTGCAATTTCCAAATATTTATTTATACTCCATTTACATTAATATAATAAATTAAAGGAGAAAATACAATAAATAAGACGATAATATTGGTAAGAGAGGTTCTTCCTCTTTATGATGAACACACGTGTCAAAATATTACAACGTAGCTTCATCAGTAATTAATTTAATATAAACCATATGACAATAATATATTTATAATATAATTGATTTAGTGAGAAATCGACGCATTGGATGGAGCCCATTTTTCTGCTTTGGATTTGGACATTTTCTTTTTATTACAAGCTAATTAATTGTGCGGCTAAGTTTACTCTCCCGGCTCTCTTGTTTCCTTCTACCCTTTACTCTTATTAATATATTAAAATTATTTTTATTATATCATGGACCCATATGACCATTATTATTAATTTAAAGAAGAAAATTCAAGTATTATTTTGAGATGTATACAAACTAAAAATAAAACTATCTTTTACTGGAACTTATTATTATTATTATTATTTGATAGCTCCTAATCTAAGTAAGCTTGTGGAATATATAAACGTGAAGGGGGGGATCTCATGGGTGTGAGATTGTTCTTTGGTTCTGTCGATAACGTTGGTGGCTGCATGCAATGCATAATCATTGGCCTTTTTTCGCCGACATTACCAACAAGAACTCTTTGCGCCCACAAAAGTTATAGCCGTCGGGATCGTTGAGTTGCTGATTTATATAAGCAAATATCAGTTGGTGTTGCTTCGTAAACCCACGATCTTAACACAATCCAAAACCACCCACCGGCATTTACCAACCCATAATTCCAACAAAAACAGTTCAAAAAGAAAACCCAAAAAGCCAAAAGAAAGGTTCGAAATGGGTCTTGCTGATATTGTCAGGCTCTGGAGACTCTTCGTTGCTGGTTTACTTGGAGTAATCTTTTTTCATGGTTTCTCTTCCACTGCTGATCAAGGTAGGTGTGTGTGTGTGTATATATGCGCTTCTTTCTTCTTCTTAAAACTCTTTTTCTTTCCTTCTGCATGAAACTATAAACACTACAGAGTAAAAGTTACATATTAATATAATCGAGAGAGGTTATTAGATATGGAGCTACGTTCAAGTTAAGATGGATGATGCCCTGCCAATTCTAATAAGTTTACCGGGAAAGCCCATCTCTCAGGTAAAGCGTTCGGCGTCCGTTCAGGAAGAAGAAAACTGACATGGAAATTTTGAAAATTCAAAAAAAAAAAAAAAGAAATTATAAAAATAATACTTTTTAAAGTTTAACATGAATGTACTATATATGTTAAAAAATTTAATTCAAATTTATTATATATTTATCATAAAAAAAACATTATTTTAAGAAAAATCATTATTTGTATAAAATTTTAAAATATCATAATTTATAATTTTTATAATTATTTCATATTAAAATAGGATTGAGATTAAATAATTGAAGTCATTTTCAATTATTTTACTTTTGGCATTGGATCAATTCATAATAAAATAAAATGGAATAGAGACATTATCTTTTCATTATTTTTTGTTTAAAATATAATAATAATAATAATAATAATAAGAATATAATATTTTATTTGTTTCAATAATCATGATAAAATATTTCTATGCATTTTGAATAGTTTGAAATAAAAATAATTTATAATTAAAATAAGCTAGATCAATTTTGAATAGATTCAATTTTTTTATTTGTTATTCTAAATTCAACTTTAATAATCAACCAATCATGTTGCCTTGTAGATATGATTGAAGCTTGCATTTATTATATATATATATATATATATAATAATAATAATAATAATAATATTTATGTAATTTTAATATGTAAATATTTATAATATTTAAACTTATGCCTTTTAATATGGCGATCTAGATTAGATCTACTTGCATGCAAGGCTACATTAATTAATATTTAAGTCACTTGTATGGCAGTCAAGCTTTAACAAAATTGGCGGTCCAAAATGCTAATGAACCAAATTTAAGATATACATGTCACATGAAAACATTTATTACATGATGTACGAGTTGGGTCGGATGTGTGTCATACCCAGTTAATAATGCCATATTTTATGGTTGAACTTGTGATGATATTCAACTTTTATGATGAATCTTACACGTATCAATCTGTAAATTGAAGTATGTATACATGGCCCTAATGATCAAAATTAATGAAAAGCTTTTTGGGTTTCTCACACGCAGCACCAAACTACAGTTTCATGCGAAATGCAACTTCTTCCCCCGCAATATCATACTATGATTATATTATTGTTGGTGGTGGAACTGCTGGGTGTCCTTTAGCCGCCACTTTGTCTCAAAATGCCAGTGTTTTGCTCCTGGAACGTGGGGGTTCTCCTTATGGAAACCCTAACATCACTAATTTGGCAAACTTTGGAGCTGCGTTGTCTGATTTATCTCCTACATCCCCTTCTCAACGTTTCATTTCTGAAGATGGTGTCATCAATGCCCGTGCAAGAGTGTTGGGTGGTGGAAGTTGCCTAAATGCGGGTTTCTATACTCGTGCTAGCACCAACGATGTAAGGTATATAGAAATATTCAAGATAATGATGACAGTCGTAAAATTTAAAGTTTTGATTATTATATTAGGTTTAATGTTTATTTGAATGAAGATATATGTTTGTTATAAGACTGATCGTCAAATATTGTATGACAATAGTGAAGTGGGATGGGACGAACGACTTGTGAACGAGTCATATCAATGGGTAGAGAAGGTAGTCGCGTTCGAGCCAACAATGAGACAGTGGCAATCAGCGGTGAGGGATGGACTAATAGAAGCAGGGGTGGTGCCTAACAATGGCTTCACATATGACCATATCAATGGCACAAAGGTTGGTGGTACAATTTTTGACAAAGATGGGCAAAGACATTCGGCAGCTGACTTGCTGAACTACGCCAACCCAGCTGGCCTCACGGTCCTTTTGCACGCTCCTGTTCATAAGATACTTTTTAGAATTAAAGGTAGACAATTCAAATTGAATCCCATAAATACGTGACCATATTTTTATGAGAAAATCTCTTTCTAATTGCCAAGACAAATGGGCATAATTGATCAGGCAAACAAAGGCCATTGGCACATGGGGTGGTATTTAGGGATGCATCTGGGGCCAGACATAGAGCTTATTTAAACAGAGGGTCCAAAAACGAAATTATTGTGTCAGCTGGTTCCCTTGGAAGCCCACAGATCTTGATGCTGAGTGGAGTAGGCCCATCAGCCCAACTTAAGGCCCATAATATTACAGTCGTCTTGGATCAGCCCATGGTTGGCCAACTCATGTCTGATAACCCAATGAATGCCGTCTTCATCCCCTCGCCGGTTCCCGTAGAGGTTTCGTTGATACAAGTCGTTGGAATCACCCACTTCGGAAGCTACATTGAGGCTGCCAGCGGAGCAAACTTCGCCGTCGGCACCACCCACAGAGATTACGGGATGTTCTCTCCCAAGGTAAACATAAAAACAACTTAACCTTCGATGACTCTAAAACTTGGTTTCTTACCGTAAATAATTGTGCAGATTGGTCAGCTAGCAACAGTGCCACCAAAACAAAGGACGCCGGAAGCCATAGCCAAAGCAATTGAACAGATGAATGCACTTGATAATCAAGCATTCAGAGGAGGTTTCATTCTTGAAAAAATCATGGGTCCAATTTCCACAGGTCATTTAGAGCTAACAACAAGAAACCCAAATGACAATCCATCAGTTACATTCAACTATTTCAAAGAACCAGAAGACTTGCAAAGATGTGTACAAGGAATTTCAACTATAGAGAAAGTGATCGATTCCAAGGCTTTCTCCAATTTTAAGTATGACTTTATGTCAATACCAACACTGCTGAACATGACATCAAGCTCACCAATAAACCTACTACCCAGACATGACAATACTTCAACATCTTTGGAACAATACTGCAAGGATACTGTCTTGACCATCTGGCATTACCATGGAGGTTGCCAAGTGGGAACTGTCGTGGACCATGATTACAAGGTTCTTGGCTTGGATGCCCTAAGGGTTATTGATGGCTCTACGTTCAATAACTCTCCTGGAACCAATCCTCAAGCCACTGTCATGATGCTTGGCAGGTACCTAACTAACTAAACCCACATTGCAAAACACAAATCAGAAATCGAGAAAGTAAAAGTCATCAAATCTAAACTAGATTTATGCAAGTATTTTTCATAGATTCTTTCTATTTGTGCAGGTACATGGGAGTCCAGATATTGAGTGAGAGGCTGGCAAGTGGGGACTCAAAGTAGTTGATTCCAATAATAATGATATTTTAATATGTTTTTGTTGATTGGGATCAAGCTTTCCCCATAATTTCTTAGATGTTGTACTTTTATTATTAAATTTAAAAGAAATTAATATAATTAATGTAATAATTTTATTCGATTTGATTAGTTTAATATATTTTTCACAATATTTTTAATTTACAAATATGATATATTCTGAGCATTTTTAATAAAAATGTTATTTCTATTTTAGTATTTCTAATTTTTAGAGTTTTATCCCTAATTAGCAAAGGCCGGAGAAACTTTTTAGTTATGAATCAAGAATAGAACCAATGAACGATGCTTGTTTACAATTTTGAATCCGTTATTATATGTTTGTTTTAATTTTTATTGTTTTTGATGTTGAAATTGTTTTATTTTATCTATGAACAATGAATTTGAACGTATTAGACTTATCCATATATATGGAAGCTAGAAATGAAGCATTAGAATGGTCTTAGTTCTTGAATATTCTATAAAAATAATGAAATAAAAACATTGAGACAGTTATGAATTACATTAAGTTTCTGATACGTGATTGAAGAATTCAAATTTCAGTTATTTCAATTACATCAAATGATCTTTGAAATTGATCAAGATTTTCCAGTTTATGACCACTTCTCTACAGTACAAATTGTTACTTCATTGAATTTACTTTATTAACAAGCTCATGATTCAACTTTAATCATTATGGATTATTATAAAGATTTAGTTCTAGACAAACGGACCTGATTTATAAATAGAGATTCAAAGTAGTTGATGAAAATAATGATGATATTTTAATATGTTTTTGTTGATTGGGATCAAGCTATTTCCATAGTTTCTTACATGTTGAACTTTTATTATTAAATTTTTGAAAAATTAATATAATGATATATATTAATTTTTATTAAATATCATATATTTATTAACTATTATTTATATATTAGTGATTAATAATGACTCTATATTAATTAACATAAAAATATTTAATGAGAATCGGCATATATGATGAATTCGTAATACTACATAATAAACTAAATAAATTTACATGAGAGTTTCTAATTTAAAATGATGATAAATATGAATAATAAAATCAAATATAAATAACAAAGGGAAAGAATATGACGGAGGATATACCTTGTGGAGGCCCAGAATTTGCTAGCTGCCACCCTTCACTTAAACTAAAGAAAAGTAGGCATCTCTTCCTCTTCATCGCTGCTTTTCTTTTCCTCTATCGTTAGTGACAGGAAAACAATAAGGGAATGAGAAAGATATGAAGCATACAGAATTGGGTCAAGATCATGGTAAATAGAATCTTTAAAAATATGTTAAATACGTTGGACTTTTTCTTTAATCAGATAAGAGATCAATTTTCTTGGGAATAATGCGTAGAAATTGAAAGCAGGCACCCAGATGGATATCCAAATGGCATATGCTATTTCTTCAATACCTTATTCCTTCCATGAAGACCCCTATAAAAGGTCTTAGATTATCAGCAGTCTCTATGCAAGTCACAATCCACCATAGATATTGCTAGAGAAGTTGTTTATATCAAAGGGGAAGATGGTGATGATGATAATTGACGAGTAAGTGAACTAGTTGTAGGGCTTCTCTCCTCTGGCAAGCATCAATATGTGTGTGTGTGTGTATATGTTGAGGACTCGCCAAAGGAGAGTTGCCCGTCAACTTCTTCTACTTAATGTAATCTATGTCAAAGTCCCAAGAGGCTAACAAGCTGTTTGGAGCCATTGGTTCTATATCAAGCTTAAGGTAAGTTTAGTAGAAGTAGATGAGCATGAGCGTAGGAGCATTATTTTTACATGTTTATTTTGTTTCATTGGTCGCATTGCTCTATGATGGAACCTTAACATTATGAAAATTTACTTTTACTTTTACGTTTCAAAATCCATTGATAATCATAATTGATTAACAAGTAACATTCAAAAATTAAAGAAAAATACATATAACTATTATTATCACTAATAAAAAACTAAAAATATTTAAACAAAAATTAAACTCAATCCATTAATTTATTAACCTGGATCGGTAATTGTGTGTCAAGAGTTAAATTTATCTAACATCAACAAAGTTGAGATGGCCGAGTTGGTCTAAGGCGCCAGATTAAGGTTCTGGTCCGAAAGGGCGTGGGTTCAAATCCCACTCTCAACACAACACATGGTGTATTTTTGGCCTGTTTTGTGTCTCGTGTCAGGGTAAGCTTTTTCTTTGACCAAAGCCGATTTATTGGAAAATGCAAACCAGACAATTTGGTGGAAATTTAGTTGTTTATACATTTGAATTGGAAATTTGAACATTTTCCTTTGCATCAAGTGGACAAAAATGGCATAAGATGACAGGAAAGATGGATAAAATAGGAGAGATAAATAAATAAAGCTTTTGAACATTTTGATTTTGAATATGATTACGTAAGAATATTGAACTGTTCAAAGCTAAGAACATTTTGATTTTGAATGTCAATCCACATTATACCAACAATCAATTTGATGTTATTATGATATAAATATATCAATTAATTAGTACATACATATAGTTATTTTACTTTATTTTTTTATAATAAAAAATTATATTGAATTTTTTAAAAAATACATATTAAATTTTGCCCTTTTTTTATTCTTTATCAAAAAATTTTAAGATTATTAAAATTTTTAATATTGCCAAAATTAATTAAAATACTAGTCAAATTTTTATATTTGATAAATACTTGGAAACCATTTTTATAAAATTCAAATGCGATTGAATTCTCTACTTACCATTTAATATACTATTAATCTATTTTGATTATTTTATAAAATTTAATCAGCATAATAAAAAATATAAAAATATATTTTTTGAGATAATTATAAAAATACTGAATTTTATTTCATATTTTAAAATAATATCTGATAATTTTTTAAAAAATTTAAAAAATAATAAATTTTTTTATAAAAATAACAATATTTTAAGGTAAATATATATTAAATTTAAAGTAAATATCCATACAATTTAAGATAAATCCATATTAAACTTCGAAAAGTATTAATTTTATAAATATTCTAAAATCAATTATTTATATAATTTTTCAAACAATGTAACATTTTTCCAAAAATTTTTTTTATTTCTAAAAATTTTCAAAGTTATTTTATTTATTTTTTTGGTGATTGATCCCAAACACTAAAGAAAACTCATGAAATTTCTTGAATCCATTCAAAGACTTGCTTTATTGATTGGAACATGCATATTGACAAAACGACATTGACCGACATGACACTAAAAAAAAATCTAATGAAACTAGTGTTTTATTATCCACTAAAAAACAAAAAGAATCTAACCATAACTACATAAAACATGAGCAAAGAGAATAATAAAAAAGTATTATTATTTTCTTTAAAAGTATAAGAAATAACTAAACTAATAAAATTTTATTTCAAATTAAACATTAATTTTTAATTAAAATATATGAAAATTTTATTTAAATTATTCATCAAAAATCATTATTATTATTTATTTTATTAATATAATTAAATTAACACATAATAAAAATTAAATATAATATTTTCATTAATTTATTTAATTATGAATATTATTATACAAGCCAAATAGTCATAGTAAATTGTGTCTGATTAGAATGATATTCTATCACATGAGTCTTAATGGTGTAGTTTATTATTATTGTCATAAACTAAGGCATACAAAACAGTTTTGTAGGAAACTTCAATACAATGACCCTCATGAAATCAAATAGCTAATGCTGGTGTTTCTGATTATAGTCTTATCAAGCCAATCATATTGTCTCTTGATGAATATGCCCAATTTTCTTAATACCATACTACTTTAAAATCCAACCTTTCTATCACAACCATAATTGAGTCAGGTAACTCTAATAATTTGTCTTCTTTTCTCTTCTTCAAGTGGGTTATTTAGAACTAATAGATCACGTGACAGGTAACTTTAGTCTTTTATTTTCATTCCAAACTAGTATATGTCTTCCTGTTACATTAATTGATGGATCTCAATCTAAAGTTATTAGTGTTGGTACTACTCATGCTACACCATCTATGTCTATTTCATATTGTCTTTCAAACTCTATCTTTAATTTACTTTCTATCAATCAACTCATTCATACCTTAAATTGTAATGTCTTATTTTTCTTTGATCATTATCTTTTTCAGGATCTTTCAACGAAGCAGATTATTGGTAGAAGGTATGAATTTATGGGTCTTTACATGATTGACCTTAAAGTACCACGATCTCTTCTTTGCTCTCATGGCTCCTTTTAAAGTTCATTGTAAGTTAGGTCATCCGTCTTTATTTATGTTAAAATAATCATGTCCTTAGCTTCATTTTGTCTCAGTTTTACAATATGAGTTATGTCAGTTTGTCAAACATCATCGTTTGTCATCTTCACTTTGTATTAATAAACGTGCTTTTACTCCTTTTAAATTAGAACATTTTGATGTTTGGGCTCCTTGTTCGATTATCTCATAAACTGGCTTTCATTATTTTATTACTTTTGTTGATGATTTTTCTTGTGTTACTTGGTTATTCTTAATGAAAAAATATTCTGAGTTATTTTCTATCTTCTCTACCTTTTATGCTAAAATTAAGACATAGTTTAATACATTTATTCATGTTCTTTGCAGTGATAATGGAACATAATATTTCTCTAGCATCTTCTTATATTGATACTCCTTCTCAAAATGAAGTTATGGAACATAAAAATCATTATCTTCTAAAGGTAGCTAGAGCACTCTTTTTTTCATATGCATGTCCCAAAATATTTTTAGTCTAATGCATTTTCTATTGCTTGTTTTTTTTATTAATCATATGCCCTCTTCAGTTCTTCATGGTGATATGCCATATACTGTGTTATTTCTAAACACAAATTTGTTTCTTTTTGCCTCTCTTATATTTGGATGTACATGTTTCATTCATAATGTTGGATCATAGCCCTTTAAACTCAAACCTAAATCTCTCAAATGTGTCTTTCTTAGTTATTCTCGAAATTAAAAGAATTATAAGTGTTTCTCTTCAACTCTTTGTCATTATTTTATGTCTCCAGATGTTACATTTTTTGAGTTTACCTCATTCTATCCTTCATCTCCAGTTCCCTTAACTTTTAAGGAACCTCTTATTTATACCATTCATATGCCTAGTGATCCCCTAGTTTTATCACCTCATACATCCGCCCTACCTAGACTACTTGTTCATCATGTTTACACTAAACCCTACCATAATCATCCTAAGGTAAATCCTCCACCAGTTGCCACTACTATTGAGCCCTTGGATTCAAACTCTTCACCATACTGTTCATTGTCAAATCCTTCTCTTTTGGCCTTCACTTCTAACTTGGATTTACCAATTGCTCTTCACAAAGGTAAATATTCATATACTTATCTCATCTCATTATTATTTCCTATAATGAGTTATCCTTTTCTTCTTGATGTTTTATCACCACTTTAGATTTTGTCACGATTCCTAAGATTGCTGGTAAGGTTTTGGCTCATTCTAATTAGCATGCTACTATGAAGGAAGAAATGTGTGCTTTAGAAGTTAATGACAATTGGGATATTGTGTCCTTGCCTTTGGACAAGAAGGCAATCAATTGTAAATGGGTGTTTACTATGAAATTTAATTCTAATAGGTTTGTGGCTCAGTTGAAAGCTCTAGCGGTTGCCAAGGGTTAGACTCAAACATATAGAGTTTATTATTTTGAGACCTTTTCTTTTATTGTTAAACTTGCATCTATCTGTGTCACATCCACAATCATAGCATTCTTACGTGGTTGCATTTTATGTATGACGTAGAATAATTGAATGAATGATGCATGAAATACATGAATGCATGATGATAGTATGGATACTTAAAAGTGCAGTATAGAGGTGAAAATCAATGTTTATGCATGGTATAAATGTTATATGATGAGAAAGTATATAGTAGAGTGTATATGAGAAAGTATAAATGAAGTTGTGTATATACATGAGTTTTGATGTAAACCCTCGCCTATATCTGCTGTAATTGAGTTTTAATTTATTGTTCTATGTGTGAATGATGATTATGAGGTGATGAAATGTGTTTAAAGATATGAAAAGGGTGAAGGAAAGTGGAAGAAGAGTAGTGATTGTGAATGGGATGTTTGCTGCCTTATTTTGGAAGCATGACTTCCTT
>CANYBF010497098.1:0-12781 GCA_948192965.1 Dalechampia spathulata
AGCTATCATATAGGAACTAGGAGTATGTAGATCTCTCATACACACCTACCTACCCAGAATGAATCAGCATTCCATAATTCAACTCTCATTGTAACTACAGAGCATAAGGAATCATTTAGGAATTAATCTTTAGAATTGAAGAGCTCTCACTATTCAAGCATTTCATGACTCAACTCTCATTGCAATCACAAAGCAGAGATCAATTTCTGAACTCAACCTTTAAGATTAAACATTCATAGTAATATTTAAAAACAAGCAATAGCAGTTATCCCTAGCAAGGGACTTTAAACTTCAAACCCTACTGTAGAGTACTTAACCACTCATGGCTTTAAAAGAAGAGTAAATAAGAAAAAGGAAATACAGTTGAGAGTGTGCTGCCCAAAGGGTAAGTGGCCTCCCTCCAATCTTGGGTTCCTCCTCTCTTATAATTCCCAATGGAGTTCCCCCCTTTTTCCTTTTCTTACCATTTTCTTCTTTTCTGCCCATCACTCTTGAATTGGCTCCCATTATCCCATGATGCACTTTAATGACCTTTTGTATTGTTCTCCCATGGATCCCACTAATCTTGACATTTGATTCCTTTTATTCTGCTCAATAATTATTGATCCATGATCGTGGAGTTGGAGTCCATGATTATGGATTGCTTGGTGGAAGCTTGCCTTCGATACTGCCTTCTCTCACGATCGTGGAGTTGAAGTCCATGATCATGGAGTTTGCTTGGGAGCCATCTCTTTGATTCAGGCTTCTACCATGATCGTGGAGTTTGAGTCCATGATCGTGGAGTTATCCTTGGGTCTTGTTTCTCTTGCTGAGCTTCTACCACGATCGTGGAGTTGGATGCCACGATCGTGGATTTGTTCTTCTTGTCCAAAACTTCTTCATCTTTTTCTTTAATGTACCTTAGGCTCTGCACACTTAACACACATATCACATTCTACTAAAAACATGATATTCAAAGTGAAATATAAAGGAATGGACGCATAAAATTAACAATCTAAACTCCTAAAACATGATGCATGATGGCACCTATCGTATGCCTATAATTAATGAAATTTTAATGATGGTTACTTATCATGAATGATTATGGATTCTTAAAGATGATAAGTCAAGTACAATACATAAATAACTTTACTAAATGAATGTAAAATGAAAATGCTACAGGTTCAACTCATGAAGTTCATACTTCTCATTCAGGTATTGATAAGGGCAAAACGATAGTAGGTTTGTGCTATTCACTTCATGACCTCATACAAGGTCTTGAAATAGTGATTTCTAACTCATACGCTTATGATATTAACATAATGAGTTTATATCATGAATGGTATCATATGATTATTATTGCATATGATC
Organism: Dalechampia spathulata; assembly: GCA_948192965.1. Lineage (NCBI taxonomy): Eukaryota > Viridiplantae > Streptophyta > Magnoliopsida > Malpighiales > Euphorbiaceae > Dalechampia > Dalechampia spathulata. The sequence continues at coordinate 1,351 of CANYBF010497098.1, forward strand.
ATTAAAGCATCATTTATGCATCATGTCATGAATAATTCATACATAAAGGCATGTTCATGATATATCATACAAAGGATATAAGGGGAAATTAAGGTGATGTACAAAGTAATGTTCATTGATAGCGTACTGGATCATACAGTTATTTTCAATTCCCTTGATAGAATCATATAGTTATAATGCTCTTCTACGGGAGATGAGTATCGATACATACAGGAAAGAAAAATGGGTTCACTGAACCATATAGTTATAATGCCCTCTTACAAGAGATGAGTACTAGTACATATAGGACCCAATATGGGATTGTGCATAATTATACAGAAATGAAATGAAATGTTATAGGAAAATCAAAGGGAGAATGCTAAGCATGAATGCATTCTCATAGACATACATTATCATTCATATATCATGAAAGTATAATGGATGAATTCACTACAGTTATGCTTATATAGAGATACACACAGTTTAATGATGTATAATACAGTATTTAATACAAGAAAAGTTACAATGGATTCTTTTATGGTATTTGTTTCTATCTTTATATAGTATGTTATATACGTTGCTTATAATAACTAACGAGTCATGCAAAATGACATGATATGATACAATTATACTACTAAATGTTGGGTTGCAGTAATTTGACTTCAATATGATATTTATGATATATGCTCATGTCATTTACTTATTTTATAGCACCACTGAGTTTTATACTCAATGTTTATCATTTGATGAACGTAGGACCAGGACCTTTAAGCGAGAGTTTAGGCTAACCGATCTACAATTAGGGGAGGTTGTGATTTTGAAGAATCTAATTCTTGAAGCAGTTTAGGGCTAATGTAACATACTCCGTGGTGTCCTTGTATATGCAATTTATTATATTAACCTTAGCGGCAGTAATACTTATGTGATGTACTTTTGTTGTATGTATTATCAATACCTCCTTATCATGCAAATTAAATATACATATCTCATATAATGGATGATGATATGAGTATGCATGACAAGTATATGACATATGTATAAGATATGGTGGATGCAAACTATTGTGTATTGATATTATTCATGTCTACATGCATCATCAAATTACATGTACTTATTATCTAATATAATAAAAAAAATTATATAGATCCCTTGTGGAATAATTATGATTTCCTTGCTTAGGGGATTATTAACTATTCTATGGAAGCATGTTACATTAGGCTTGAGTATGACATTCCATTTTTTATTTATGATCAATTTTTGCTTATAGATTAATTGATTTTTCAAAATTGATTTGCTAAATTGATTTTCCAAATTAAATGACATTTGTTTGCTATGCTATTTAGATGATTGGAATTGACTTGAGAAGTAAATTGAGTCTAATTGACATTCATGATGATATTGGAAGTTCCCCTACATTTTCATGATCTAACTCATGTTAATTGCAATTTTATGAATGTTGTCGATACATTTAGTGAACCTTGATCCTTGATTCACATTGTTTTATAACATTAAATTAATTAATTGTGTTATAAAATCCTCTTTGTTACCTAACTTTATTTGTTTGCATTTTCAATCATGCATTTTGGCTTGTGTTGCCCGAGATCCTTATCTTGCCTTTTTCCAAGTCAAATGGAGGAGATGTCACTTGATATCTCTTTTTTTGAATCATTGAAGATCTTTTATATCAAAATAAGCCTTTATTCCCCTTTTTAGCATGTATGTTTAGCATTATTCTACATGTATCTCCCTATCTCTTCCATCCCTTTTTGCAAGCTAATATTTTATTGCTTTGCTGCTTAGCTTTGCTTTATCTATTGTTATGCTTTATTTGCTACCATTCTATGTGTTATGTGATTGTATTCATGCTTATGGATGTTGTATGCCTGCTTAAGAGTAGTTAGCTGCTTGTTATGAAAAAAATTGATAAACTCTAAATGAATAGATTTTCACTACGTGAACTTGATCTTTAAAGGGTTTAACTTAGCACTCATGGTATGGGTTGGTTAGACCATTTTTCAAAATCATCTAATGGTGACTCTAAGTAGTTAGACCATGGGTTCATGTCATACCTCAAAGAAGCCCCTTAAGAAGATCGTTCTTTTGCTTTAAGTAGGCCCCCAATAGCCTACCATCTTGTAGAGCTTTACTTACAGTGGCAACTCTACTGGGAACTTGCAATGAAAGAGTGGTAGCATTGAAAGTTAGAGTTCTATATCAATTTTATTGTATTCAATAGATTAATTATGTTACATAACATGGACACTTGTATATCATATACCACTCTTATCCCTTCTTAATCAGTGAATATGGATGCATAAGTACCTTGGACTCTATTCAACTCTTTAAGAAAGCTAATCTGCCTTCACCACTTACCATCCTGTACTCTAGACCATCGATTATTCCTTGACCAAATGATATGACGTATAGTTCTTTATCAATGATTTTATTGAGTTGGATAGGTTATAGACAATGTAGCAGGAGACCTTAGCCTGCACTACCGAACTAGATCACAACTACATTCTAAACCTAGGGTCCTTATTCATATGCTATATGGATTGATGCCATATCATAGAAGTAGATTTGCTTAAATCTGACTTATTTTCCCACAACGTATTGCTCTGTTAAAAATCATAATTTTATCATAATTCTAAAATGGTTAATAACCTCATGTGTATTCAATTGGCATTTTCTTATCATAGCAAGATGATCATTTAGGAATGCTATCAAATTTTCACTATAATCCTTTATATGATCAAGCATCAATTAATCTTTGCTTGCCTCATATGTTGAGAGTATCATACCTTGAGTTCTCAATGTAGCTTTAAGCTAGTATCCCACCTAAGGGAATTTTGGACCAACTAATTTTCATGGAGCTATAAGGGTAGCAGGGAGTGTTGTTGTGTGGTACATGTTCACTAACCTTTTCATATTTTTTTGTCAAACATACATATATGCATGTTCACGCAATTTTCTCTAATTTATTTCTTCTTGTAGTCATAACGCTTGATGTTTTTTAACTTAGGCCAACATATTAGATGCATCAAAAAATAATGCATACTCATGCACATATGTTAACTTTCTTTATCATGTGCAGAAATATGTTAGACCCACAAATTCCAAAAAGTGTTGCATCACCATTTGAAATAGCTTGCTCAATTTTGGATGAAGCTTTACTTGTTGCTGTCCAAAATTTAATCAATTAAGTGATGGCCAAACTACTATCCACTGATTTTAAAGCTCTCTTACAATAATAGATTCAAGAGGCCCTTAGCCTAAGAAAATATGTCAGTCCTCTAGCTTTGATTAAGGATAAGGGAAAATAATCAACCTCTATGATGTAGAGACGGATGATGACATTACACTTCATATGCATGACAACCATAAATCTAAAACTTTTACATTAGAATAAAAGATGGAATGGTTGTAATCTATCTTAAAGACTAAGGGGATAGGGTCTGATCTCAATTTCAATGAGTTCTCTATTAAAGCAATAAGGGGGTTGACTAACAACTTCAAGCTTCTAGACATTCCTAAGTACAATAGGGTGGGAGATCTAAAGAAGTACCTCAATACATACATTATGTTGATGAGTATGATAGATCTTTCAGATGAGCATATTGTTTGATTACTCTTCATTTCAATTGAAGGACAAGCATTAGCATGGTATCACATTTTGAATAAGGTAACAATGGTCAAGTGGAAGCCTCTCTGCATTACTTTCTATAAGTAGTATGGGTTTTAATCCTAATTTGACATGACACTGCTAGATCTGGAGATGGTGAAGCAGAAGTTTAATGACTCTTTCATGGACTACTTTAATAGAAGGATGGATAAGGTTGCATTAATCATACAGAAACCATCATAGTTGGACAGGAATGATAAGCTTACCATAGGGTTGCTACCATTATATCAGGATAAGCTGAAGTATTAGATTTTTTATACATTTGAGGACATCTACTCGATTGGCCAGAGGATCAAGCAAACCGAGGAGCTTAAAAAGAGGGAGCCTTCCTTCATCAAACCCAAAACTACCATATACACCTAAAAATCATATAAATCTCACCATATCAATGCCTTATAGTCACTAAATCTGATACTCTGAAACACTAGCCAACCTTAAAGGTTCTCAAATCTTCAAATGCCACTTTTCAAGGTTTTTAAGCATCTCTTAAAAGCTAAGCTCATTAAGCCACTTGAGCCAAACTTTCAAAGACCACCCCTAGCCACAATAGATATTAAAACCTACTATCACTATCACCAGTATCATGGCTATAAAACTAATGACTTTCACTCTCTTAAGTGCATCATCTAGGATCCTATTGATTTAGGTGAGCTCAAAGATCCCGAGAAGTCCAAACCCTCAACCAAAACAAACCCATTGTCTAGTTACCATAAAACTAACCACATATACAAGATCCAATTAGGGTTCCCAAAATCCATGATTCTTAACTCCTTCTCTCGCCTTGATATCACCACCTTAGTTTGGATGTTTGAGATGTGATGCTTCAGAAGGTCTAATAGGATATCACTACCTTAGTTAATAGTACATGGAAGAAGGGTTGATCATAACCAAAATGCTTGTACTATTAAAGCTTGATTGCAATAATCCATAAGGAAAAATTAAAGTTCTTACTTAGGAATAATAACTCCTTAAGTTACCATAAATAATAAGTCAGAGAGATAATTCTAGATTTAATAACTCATATGGTAATTTATCACATTTGAACTTGTGCAATGGGTTCAAATTACATAATTCTAAAAGCAATAGTGGTTCTATGATTTTTGGGATTAATGAGAGTTAAAAAAAATAATGAGAGTCAAAGAAATTAATCTCATTTAGATCTCATATGCAAAAATAATGAATTCTTATGTTGCTTTTAATGGAGAATGAGAATTATCTAGCCTGGTATCATCAGCTACAACATAAAATAAATAAAAGAAATAACTTTGTTAATAAAGAACTAATTGATTAACAAAGGTAAAATGTAGCAAATGATTCTCTACTCTTTAAGGAGAACAAGCCTCCCATTTATAGAGATGGAATATAAATATTAAAATAACTAAATAACATCATAATATAATAATTATATCTTCTAATCTTATATCTAATTTGATCTCAAATTAAAAATACAAAATTCAAACTTCAAAATCTTGTACGGATTGATTCATATAGGTTTTGTTCTTCTTATGCCCACAGTCACTGGCAATAAGCACCCAATACTTCTACTTTTTTAATAAATTAGATTAAAATGTGCTATTTACCTTCCTTTTTTACTTTTTACCCAAAATATTTGCAAAACACATATAAATAAACTAAAGTTAATTATTGTAGAAGGTTTATGCATAAAATAGATCAAATAAACTACAAAAAACATGCAAATTAACCTTCAATCATATCCTCTACACTTGCCCAATGCTTGCCTTCAAGCATTCCAAATCCTTTGCTTAGTCAAAACTTTCAAAACTCAGTGTAAACATTGTGCTAAAAGTTAAGAGAAATAACAACCCAAGTCAATATTCTGTTAGTGTATACTTTAGAGCATCATGTTTTATTGTAATTTAATATTGAATGATTTATCAATAAAAGGCATTATTCATTATTCAATTTACTTGAAAGGTTATTAACTAAATAAGGAATTCTAAGATATTGGAACAATACAAGGGAATTCATAGAGTTTATGAAATGAGATTCCTATTGTATATAAATGTTCAATATTTAAATTATCCCTGATCAATATGTTAATAAGAATAGATATTATTAAGGCAGTTAAGATCAGTACATGTTATCCTTCCTTTTGGGATGATTCTCATTCATTATGACAAGAGTTATCTAAAGTGAACATGTGGATGAGTAGTTTGGGACTAACTCATTAGAGACCTTACCAATGAGATTTCATATGGATTATTAATCTATGTCTGTGAAATATATCTCACTCATATAAGTTATGCAAGTATCCTTAAGAATTGAGATAACAAGGTTATCTTAATTATGGATCACTATGTTTTGACTCCTATGTTTTATTCCTCCTTAGGAGGCATTCATAGCTTTGAGGTTGGATATAGTGTGAAGTAGTTGAAGGTATTTATTTATCAATAAACGATTCACCACCTCAAATTAAATGTAGGGGTTTTATCTCATTGATTCATGTAATATTCTTTATTCAGGAATCTTTGGCTAGAGTAGAATGCCTATTGATGAATGAGTTTCATAAAGGCATTTTAGGAATAAAGATTAAACATCAAATTTAGGGCATGATCTAATACGCTTAATTATGCATTGACTTGACCTTAATTCATACTCAAACCTAAATGAGATAGTGGATGGTGAAAGGAGTTTATTGCGTAGAATCTGATATAAAAGGGTTATAGTCAAACTAATAACCTCTTAACATTTGGGTAGTTATGATGTGTGACTAGAAATCACTCTTGATTTATATATGATGTTATTAAATGGAGTTTAATAATATATTCATATGTTGCCAATATGTCAAGAATCTAAAAGGTCATACACTAAAAGTAAAAGGAATGATAATCATGAATGGATCTTTCATGTTTATTTGAAATAGCATGAAAAGAGCTCCAATTTGATATTAAGATCACTTAAATCTGATAAGTATAACTTAAGATACAAGTGATTTAAGATGACATGTTCTATATGCATGTTATGTTTGGATTTAGAAGGAATTAAATCATTGAATGGTCAATATATGATTGTCACATGACTTATTCATGTATGATGAGTTAAAAAGGAATACACATGATTGTCATGTGCTTCTAGGAAGGAGATTTAAGTTAGTCACATGCAAGTCACATGCCTAAAGCATGTGACATGCACATGACCTAACTTATTAAACCTAAAACCTAATTAGGTTTAGGTCTAACATTTTTGTGAAAAGAAAAAGAGAACAAGAAGGAGATTAAGAAGATCATTGTTCTGAGCCATTTGAAGCTCAAGAACAAGAAGATCATTTGGCTTTTCATAAAAGATTAAGAAGAAGAATCAAATTCATCTTCTTTTCATCTATTCTTTTTTTTTTCTTTTACTAGTCTCAAAAATAAAATAAGTAATATTGATTACTAATCAGTCTTGTTGCTTGTGTGGATAGTTTGGGGATCCTCTATGTTGGAAATTAAAAAGTTTGCTGCAACTTTTTTGATGAATAAGAAAGAAGGAGATTTGCATGAAAGTAAGTTTTTGATCTCTTTTTTAATGATATTCTCATTTGTTGATGTGTTCTATAAATGAGATTACTAGATCCGATGAGATCATGTATTTTTAAAATTTTAAATTACATCCTCCATTGCTAAACATGTTTTCATAAACCAATATATTCAATATGCAACCAACTCATCAAAACAATTAGTACCTCAGGATTATATAACAAAATTCATAAATATCAACCTAGCAAAAAAATGCACAACCATTTTTCAATTATGAACAAGTAAAATAATTTTTCAAAAGAAAGCACAAGATAAAATAGCTTAAAACTTGTTAAATACCAAATGCCTCAATCAATGCCATTAATCAGGAACCAAATTTTTTCTTTGTTCCTAATTTTCAAGAGGACTTAAGGTTTAAGATGCTCAATTTGGCCTTAAAAGGGGATCACTCTCTCATTTCTAATCTTTCAATACACAAAGACTGCTTAAGGGGTATTAGGTCCGATCTACCTAACCCAACTAGCAATGGTATATATTTTTATCTCTTAAGTGGCATTTTTTTTAATTATTGATGGCCTACTAGAGGGTATAATTCTCTTAACATTAATGTCTCTGTATGCATAGGTTGCTTAAGGGAACTGAATATCATACTATTCGAATCAACAAATATTGGTAAACACACTTTATTATTATTATTATTTTTATCTTTGCTTTTTCTTTCTTTTTTCTAGTCTTTGAAAAACTTCTTAATTCTAGCAGAATGAATACTTGGCCAAAATAAACATTTCTACACATATGCTAATTAATGAATCATGCAATCTTATTAAATTTTAAGGTATGTACATCTCCCTTTTAGGCTAATATCACAAAATCCATCATAAATTACCTAAATGTTAAGCATTCATCAAACTTAATCACATATAAATACCAATTTCAGTCACCATTCCTAAATTATAAAGTCATAATGTAGAAATAAGCTAAGAAATTTTGAAAAAGAAAATAGAATTTTGGAGTTACTTAAAAATAATAAATAGAAAAATTATGGCAAACATATAATCAAAATAGTGACTAAGTCATGAAAATAGCAAAACATAATCAACAATGCATATATATCACCCCCCACACTTAAAATCACATTGCCATCAATGTGAGTTAAACAACAATAATAAAATAAGGATGTTGACCCTGACTTTTCACCATCGTATGATTTTAGGTCTTTATTGATTTGGCTAGGATTTAGTCCCTAGTATCGATCCCGATTATACATATAGGCCCCTGTGACTTCCTTTGCGTGTTTTGGTGCGCAGAACATTTCAGGACTGGTGGGACCCACCATGGCGCCTGGTGGGACCCGTCATCTATTCTGAGTGTTCTGTGCATACAGAACACCATCTCATGCCGTATACAAGGGTAAAACAATTGAAATGCGAAGTATTACATTTTTTTGCCCCGGGTACTATTCACCATGAATAGTGTATAGGTGGGGCCCACTAGGCAAAAGCGGGGCCTGTTGCCCCTATTGCCTATTCTGTGTATTATGTACTTACAGAACACAATTCCATGTTTCCTTACGCAAGGCACAAAGCTTGGCGTCGCAAATGCCACATTCTAGGCCCACTATACTGTGGGGCCCACCTAGCAGAAACGGGGCCCGCTGTCCCTATTAACCCATTCTGTGTATTCTGTACTTACAGAATATATTGTCCAGCTACCTTACGCAAGGCACAACGCTTGGCATCGCAAATGCCATCTTCTGGGCCCACTACACTGTGGGGCCCACCTAGTAATAACGAGGCCCGTTGCTCCCATTTCCTATTCTGTGTATTCTGTACTTACAGAATATATTTCATACCTGCCTACGAGTGGTAGGATACACAGAATGCAAAATATTACATTTTAGACCAAGGTTACTATTCACTATGAATAGTATACAAGCGGGGCCTGCTTCCCCAATCAGCCAATTCTGTGTATTCTGTACTTACAGAGTACATTCCGCTGCTGCCTTGCGCAAGACACATCTCGTGGCATTCCGAATGCCACATTTGTAGGTTCACCTCGCTGTGGGGCCCGCTAAACACTAGTGGGGTCCGTTTCCCACTATCATTCTCTTCAATGCGTTCTGTATGCACAGAACACACCCTATCTGCCACCTCACTTGAGGCGGAATGCTTGGTATGCTATTTGCCACTTCTCGGCCCTTTTTGCACTATGGGGCCCACAGGGGTACTATTCATCATGAATAGTACCTAGGTGGGCTCACCACCCGAATTCACCAATCTGAGTGTTCTTGACATGTAGAATACATTTCCGCTAGTGCCTATGCGAGGCACGACTCACGGCATCCTGTATGCCACTTTTTAGCCTTAATGGGCCTATTGGGCCCATTAGCCAAAACTCGATGTTCGGGGCCGAATTTGAGAAAACTTATAGCTGCAAAGTTTCTCGAAATATCATTTGCACTTTCCTGGGCATATGGTATGCATCCTGTTCCACCCATACAAGGCAGAGCGCATAGGTCAAAAACGCAACGTGCATAACGCATAGCCCTATAGGCTACGCACGTTGCATAGTAAAGACGTTTGGTCGGGAGCCATTTCGGGACCGAATTTGGAAAAACTTTCTTCTGAAAAGTTGTTCCTCACGTCGAATAACACTTATATGCTTTGTAGCGCATCCCGAAAGTGACCACAGTGGGCCCCACGCTAGGGTTTCTAGGCTATATGCACGCACATATAGTCCTATATGCGCCACATGTAGCACATGTGTGGCACACATAGCCTTACATGTGGTGCACATGTATGCAAATACGTGCCAAAAATTACAAAATTTCCACCCAAAAATTTGCTCTATAAATATAGAGCTCGGGTAACATTTTCTGGACGGAAAAATTTGCTCTGAGAGCAGCCAAACCTCTGCCAAAATTGTTCTAAAATTAATTAGGCCCCTAATTAATTAAATTCTTGGGGTTTAGAGACTAATTAACCCTAGTTAGGCTCCCCAAACTTGGAAACAAGGAAGATCAAGAAGGAAAAGCTGCTGGAATCGGGTAAATCTTATGCTTTTTCCATTTTTCCTTCGTTTTTTCTTTTTTTTTCGGGTCTATATGCTATGCATATAGACCTATGTGCACCACATGTAGCACATGTGTGGTGCACATAGGCCTATATGCTGCACATATAGGCCCCAGTTTTTAAAGAAAATCACGTTTTAACCCCGATTTTCTCCGGTTTTCTTCCCGATCTAGCCATTTTAGGGCCATTCAAGGCTTTTCCATGCCTTGGGTGCCCTGGATCTGCCTTAAACAAGCCGGATTTTAAATAATTTTTAACTTGATAATTATTTTTCATGATTTGGATTCAAATCCTCGAGCAAAAACCCGGTTTTGGGTCCGATCTACCTAGATCGAGGCCAGATCTTGGGTTTCTGCTAAAAGAATTTCAGTTTTCTTTCGGTTTTCAAAGCTATGTGTGCCATACATGGCTCTATGTGCACCATATATCCCTCATGTGTGGAGAACATAGATCTATGTGCTACGTACATAGATCCCAGTTTTTATAGAAAAGCTCTATTTCAACCCGAACCGCTCCCGAAACACTTCGATTTTGAATCTTCCAGTGACTCTAGTAGCTAGATCGTGCACTTGGGGTTCTGGATCAATCATAAATCACTCAGATCTGCTTTATTTTAGCATTAAAATTAATTATTTCAATTAATTGCTTAATTAATTGTTTGGTTCATCAAACCGGAGGCCGAAATGAGGTCAAAATGAGGTACTGTCTTCATTAAACATGCTTATTTTTGTCTATAGATCATTTATGTATTAACAGATTGAATTTTCTTGCAGATCCAGAGGCTATGTGCACCACATGTCATGCTATGTGCACCACACCTCCTCCATGTGTGGCGCACATAGCTTGATGTGCGGCGCGCATAGTTCACGTTTTTCCAGAAAAACCATATTTCAGGCCGTATTTTGGCCGTATTTTGACGTATCCAGTGGTATTTGAGTTTCATAGTAGCTCAAGTATTCTGGAAAAGTCATAAATTAATTTTGGCCTCAAAATTAATTTTTACGATAAAATGTCATTTTTACTTGTATAAATGCGATTTTTGATAGGATTGGTTTTAATTGGTCGTAGGGCTATCTCCAAAAAATTATGTGTGATAATAGTCCTCCCAATTAAATTTGCCATGATCAAATAAAAATAATTTTGCTTAAAATTATTTTATTTAAATGAATTTTCACGATCCGGCTCGTATTAATTCATACAATTATTGCCTAATAATTACT
>CANYBF010497117.1:0-10945 GCA_948192965.1 Dalechampia spathulata
AAGTTTGATGTTGACATATAGTATAATTCATGATTTAAATGATAAAGTCATTTTCATATGAATTTTTTGTGCAATTAAATTAAAGACAGTCTTAATTTATGATCCATGCATAGATGATATAATTAATTTGCTTGAACCACATATTTTGATGAATTGTATTAAATGTATTAACTAGCACCACTGAGTTTTATACTCAGCGTTTATCCATTGATAAACGCAGGAACTAGTAAAGCCGCGGAAGAGAAACTTTAGTAGCAGCAGCAAGACCATCTACGTTTGTGTGGTAATTTTATCTTATGGACTTCTTAAAGATTATAATCATGCAAGATTTTAAATAAGTACTCTGGCAGTACATCAAACATGGATATATCATAAACTTGTAATAATGTGTGTATCAATATGACGCTAAATATGGTTTGTATGAAATAAGAATTGTTTATAGAACCAGGGATTTAAATGATATAAATTTGTTATTTGATATGTTAAAAAAAAATTTTCCACACTTAGTATGAATGTATGGAATCCCTTGTTGGATGATTATTAATTTTCTTAATGGGAATTGGTAATCATTTGACAGGAGCATGTTACGCAGCCAGAAGACGTGACAATATCATTATCCATCATACCATACTGAACATCATGATTCAATATTCATATCCATATAAGCACGATTATAGTGCATTCATCATTCTATCATCATGATCATTGTTACTTTCGAGCATAAGCTCCAATCATTGCATTTGAATCATTATGTAATAATGCAATGTTGTATGTATTATGAATGTCATTTTGCTATGTACTTTCCTCTGTTTCCTATATCATTTCTTTCATCATCTTTATGAGAATGCGACCATATTCTACATTCTTTCTTTGAATAATATACCATATAAAAACCATCAGGTTTCTGTAACATTTATGTAGGTGCACTTATAGTGCTTTCATAATATATAAATGATAATGTTTGTTTGTAAGAATGCATTCATGTTATGCATTATCTCTCTTTTTTTTCCTGTAACATTTCATTTCATTTCATATTATTTGCCTTTTCACATTTTGGACCATTTCATATGTGTGCATGGTTTTAGGTCTTTCATTTTATTTCTATGGTTCAACAAACTGGAATCCATTTCACAATCATTTCTTTTCTTTTCATTTCATTTTCCTTTCCTTTTATTTCCCATAAGAACACATTTCATATGCCCAGTACCTTTTCATTTAATATTTCCTCATATTCGTGCATTTTCCTCCTTCCTTATTTCTCCATGTCATGCCATGAATATGAATATGTCTATGTCTATGGCATGATATGTATGCATTATGCCATGATTCTATGATGAAAATATGTAAGCTTCATGATGAAGTATCATACATCATCCATTTTATACATCATCCATTGACATTAACATAATGCAGATCATTTCATAACGTAAGTACATTAAAATATTACTCATTGACCTTGATTAATAGGTCATGATATTATAACCCATCAACTATAAATCACTAATAACTATTCACTATAAATCACTACTAATTATTCATTACAAATCATGACATATCATAGATCAAATAGCTTATTCAATATAAATTATAAACTATAATTATAGTAACTTATATATTCCTATCGTATAGCCATATATCAATCTCTGATACCTTTATGATATTGAATTCCATAAACCAGTACTTATCATACTTTTAGAACCATTTCATCCCTTACTTTTCCATCTTATAACTTCTTTATACTATTCATATTTATGCCTTCTTACTTGTATAATTTTTTACATGATATGTAATCATTATGCTTTGATGTCATGTTGAAAATATATAAGCATCAAAACATAATACCATAAATAATCCATTTTATACATTCAATATCATTAAATATAATGATGATCATAAAATCATAATACATGTTTTACATCATTTCATAATTATTCTAGTTATATCAACCATCATTCATTAACATAATGTAATAACATCATAATGAAGTAGATACCCATCATATAATTTCTCTATAATCATGAACTTAATTATCAACCTCATTAAAATAATTTATATTATCATATATTATAAAGTATATTCTATGGAAATTCATTTTCAATTTAGCATTGATCATGCATGTTCATAGTGTAGTATAAATGGGAAATAAAACATGTAATCACATGTTAATATCAAAGTAAGTTAATACTTACCCGCTGATCCTTTTTAAAGGAATCAACTAATAAATAGCACAAACCTGATTTCCATTCTCATATTTAATTTCCCTAGTGTATTGATTGATTTTCCTCTGAACCACCTAATTAACAAATTAATAATCATTTTTAATCAACAATTTGAATTCCATTATGAATTATCCATAATTCACACTTCAAATCATATACCATAGTACAACAATCAATTATTCACACATCAGTTCAATCCATTTACTGTATTACATTATTACTTTGGAAAACACATTAGCATTTAAAATTGCATCCAATGTTCATATTAGCTTTATTAACTATTATATATTTCGAACCAAATATAACATATATATGATATCAACTTAAGGTAAACTTCATACTATTGAAAACTATATTCATTAAATTTTACCATCATTATATTATAAGATCCCTTTCATTACTATAATCATTACTTATTTAAAACTATAATCTTATATACTATTTTGTACCTTATACTTATTACTAGCCATACTTGTTTTCCATTGGAAAACAGTTGATATCAAAATCCAAAACATAAAAACAATTGATATTATAGCATAATACTTCAGTACCTTAGATAAACATTAGACTTATTTAACTTTGAATAAATCTTAATCATATAATGCTCCTATTGTTTAAAATAAACCAGTAACATCTTATACCTCTATTAATACAATTCATTTTCATAACTTATTTGTAGGTTATTTTAATATGATCTTATAATATACTCTTTTAAATACCATCATAAATAAACTTTATGTTATTAGACAATAGGTTTTGTAAATGTTAATTTAATATGCAAAATATCCATATTATCATTCTTTAAAATGTCCATAACTTACACATTAATAAGAACATTACCAACCACATATTACCCATATACTATTCACTTCATTTAACCATTTTCATTTAGCATACTATATATCTTTAACTTACTTCATGTTTAAATCAATCATATAATTTGCACATAACAAACCATATAACATCTTTCAAAACACTTCACTTTTAATCAATTATTGTCATTTTCATGCAAATCATTTTATATCATAGTTAAGTTAACTTAATTAGCTTCCTTAAGACCCATGTTAACTCTACTTAATTGATCCTTTAAGTCCTTATACATTAATTTGCCGTAACCTTCATGTAAGTTACACTTAACATATTTAATTAACTAATCATTTAAGCCCTCAAAATTAACATGGCCTTATGCTTCTATCATCATTTACTTAATCATTTAAAAATGCATTCTTAAGTCTTACTTATTAAATATACAAGTCATACCATAGATTAAGAGACTTATAAGGCTGCATGTCAACATACAACCAATTCACTTTAAAACTTCATTTTATTCATCCAATATTAATTTCATGCAAACAAGTTTATACCATTAATAAATTAACTCAATAAGCCTTTGATAAACACTTAATATACTTAATTTAGTGTTCATTTAGGCCTTTAAACAATACATTGCTGTATACATCAATATTATTCTACTTAACATATAAAATGAAATTTTAAGTCCATGCTCACTAAATATATCGCATACCATTTTTTTAAAATACCAAAATAATTCAAGTTTTAAATCAAGTTATATGTAATTAAGAGATCTATTAATACTTAGAAAATAATTTTCCATATTTTAAATCATTAAGCTTAAATGTCAAGATCAAACATATATCATCAATTAATCATCTTTTAACTTGAGTTTTTATTTTTGTTTATGATTTTTTAAGCAATTACCTTATGTTTTTATCAATTTCTTTTAAGCATATTAGAAGGTTAAGCATCCATGCACATCATCATCATAACAATTTGGCCAAGCAAGAAAAAACACATACGCAATCCACTATATTTTCTTCCTTTTTACATCCATGACTTATAAAACATCAAATAAAAACTCAAATATAAAGATCTAACATCAAAACCATTCGGCCATAACAAGATCCACACTCAAAATGCGTAGATCTAATAGATCTAACACTAACTATATTCGGCCAAAACTCACCTTTAAGCAAACAAACCAAAAATTGAACTAAACTTGATTTTCACACGATCTATCACCTGATCTACAAGGATCTCCCCATCTTGACTTGTTTTAAGTATGCCAAGCTTGTTTTCCATCATTTAACACATGCATGCACAGCTCAAGATGATTCAGCTAGGTATCAACATGTTGTAGTTTGCTTATTAAATGCATAAATCTAGTGTATTTGGCTTTAATATGAATAAAGAAGAAAAAAGTGGTTTAGTCTTTACAAGAACAAGGAGAAGATGATGTGATTTTGACCTAAATTTAAGAAATATACATAGATCTAGTCATATACTTTGAAGATAAAGGTGGAAAGAAGGAGAAAGTGGTGCGGTTTTTGGTTATCATGATAGAAATACTTCGACCTTCTCTTGAACTCCATGAAAATGGAGATACTTCAACAAAACCTTAAGCTAAACGTATTGATCTTGTGTTTTACTTCAAGTTTGAAGAGAAAATGATGGAAGAATGGAGTAGGTTTCGATTTTTCTATGGAGGAAAGATGAAAGAAGTGTAAGAAGATGAAGAAAATAAGATGAAGATAGAAAAGGAGAGGATATCATTTGGTCAAAGGGAGGAAATGTGTATTATGACACATAAAAGAGGCATAAACTATATAGAATAAGGATGGTTAAGTTAGGGTGGTCCTATGGTATAACCATGCACCTTACCATATAGGATCCTAGCCCATAAGTCACACTAATACTTATAATTATACATATATAATTCAAATTCCTCTAATCAACACCTTTTCATATGTATTTAAATACTCTCAATATACCTTTAATCAACTTATTTATACTTAAATAATACTCCCACCTTTTTCCACTAACTAATAAACTAATATTTTATTTTCTCTTTCCTTCCACTATCACCAATACCCATACCACTTTTACAATTACCCATACACTTAATATTAGATTCATCCATTAACACATTCTTCCATACCAAATAAAATATACTATCTTTAAATCTCACTCACATAATATCTACATAATTATATATATCTACTTACATTCTTATTATTTAATTCACATCTCATTTATTCATTCCTTTTCATATTATATATATATCATATATAATATTATATTCATTATATCATCTTTATATATTATATTAATACCAATACATTATATTATACAAATACATCATTTATACTTTTATCTATACATTCAAATTATACACTAAACCATATACAATTTTGATATCATATATACTTTTTATATATTTAAATTCATCTTAATTCTTCATATTCTTACATTTACATACGTATGTGCATTTTCATACACGATTATATGTAGGTCCAATTATTTGTTGTAATTAAACACACTTAAATATTTTAAGTGTACTCAATATAGTATATCTTCAAATTATCGTCATTCAGTAATTTCACTTATTATATTCATATCGTTATCATAATATTTATTAATTATCACATTATTCATGTTCCAAATCACACATTTCCATATCATCATTTCAAATATATTCATATAATTAATCATGTGCAACACTCATTAAATTAATGCAATGTATGCTAAAATGAGGATGTAGTATTGCCTATTTAGGATTTCATTTGGTATCAGAGCTTGGGTTCTATCTTTCAAGAATTAACATTCTTAGAGTTAAGATCAAATGTTAACATATTATCTAGAGAGTAAATATTACATAAAACCACCTTTCTTTGATGGTATATATTACCCTTATTGGAAACATCGAATAGAGATATTTTTGGAGAGTGATGGAGTTAATTTATAGATCTTAATTGAAAGTGATTATAATCCTCCTACAACTATGATTGAAGGCATTTCCATATTGAAGCCTAAGAGTGAGTGGAATAGTGAAGAGAAAAAGGCTAATGGTAGGAATAAAAAGGCTATGAATATATTATATTGTGCCATTAGTAAGGAAGAGTATGGGAGAGTGTCTCATTACATGATTGCTAAATAAATTTAAGATGCTGTGGAGACACATCATGAGGGCACGAATCAAGTGAAGACCAAGAAGCTTCAAGTTTTAACTCATGAATATGAGTTGTTCACTATAAGGCAATATGAGAGTATATTGGAGATGTACAATAGGCTTATAGTGATCATTAATGGTTTAATAAAGCTTGGGAAGACTTATGCTAAAGAAGATATCAACAAGATTCTTAGAGTTCTTCCAAAGAAGGTTTAGAAAGTAAGGGTGACTATAATTGAGGAAGCAAATGATCTATCAAAGCTTTTTATCGATATGCTTTTAGAAAAGCTCTTTACTCATAAGACCACCTTAAGGCAAAGTGTTGGAAAGGATAATAGAAGAGGATTAGCTTTCAAAGCCATTAAGGAAACAAGTGAGAAAGAAGAATCTATAAGTGAAGAAGCTGTTGAAGGTGAAATTGCTCTTCTCATTAAAAAAGTAAGAGATCTTGTTTTGAAGAAGGAGAAGCTTAAGAGGAATTCCGAAAAAGGGATCAATAATGGAAAAGATAAGTGATTTACTATAAATACAACAAGAAAGGACATATGAAGAGTGAATGTCTGAGATTAAAGAGACCGTCAAAGCCATCCAAGAAGAAAGCTTTCAAAGCTACTTGGGATGATAAGAGCGAATGGGATGATGAGAGCGAATCAGATGATGAAAGGTTAATTGGGGAGCATGTTGTTAGCTTTTATTTCATGGAAATATAGGATGAAGAAGCTATTAATGAGGTTTACTTGAAGTTCATAAGAAGAGATTGGGTGGATATTCAAGCAATAAGATGAAATGATTAGTCAATTAAAGAATGAAGGAATGAGACTATACAACTTCTTAGGGAAGTTTTAGAGCTTTATCTTATTATTTTTTGTTTGTTAGAACATCGTGTGTGTTGATTGTTTTGATATGGTTGGCATTGACTATGTCTTGAACTTTGTTTTTATTTTGAAATATGATTTTGAACATTGTTATTTTAAAAACACACCTTCATGTATGAATTGGTCTATATGAAAACATATCTTTGAATTTTAAATTGGTACATATATTTCATATACTTCAACGATTGAGTTTGGCTTGTTTTCTTTTTGATATAGCTAAATGGGGAGAAGTATGGTGAAATGACTTTTTATGCATTTTGAAAATTTGCATTTGATGATGTTGTTAACATTTTCATATGAGAAAATGTGTATTTGTTGGTGTTGTTGGCTATGTTTAATCAAAACTAAGTTTATTGATTACTCCTCTTGCATTGTGGTTGAGGAGGAGTATGAATTGCAAGGTTGCAATTTGTTATTGGAGCTAATTTTGATTAAAAAGTCATTTGGGGTTTGTCAATATTAAAAAGGGGGAGATTGTTAGACCTTGGGGTCCTTGATCTTATTTTTGATGTTAACAAACCATGTTTATGTTATTAATAAAGTATGTTGGCCCCATGATTATTGATTTTAATGTTTATAAGCAATTCTTTTGAGTTTTGACATGTTTTAGTAATTTTCAAGATGTGTATGGTCGTACCATAAGGCTTTTTAGAAATATGCTTGGTTTACATTTTGGTAGTAGGTTTGGTACGGTCATTTGACCGTACGGTCATATAGATGCTACTGCCCAATTTTGTTAAACTAGTTTAAGATATGGTACAGTCGTACCACCTGTACGTACGGCCATACACTTGCTAAAAATAGCTTTTTCAATATTATTTTTGTCACACCCCTCTCATGGTGAAACATGCTCCCATAGAATAATGAATAGTTTCTAAATAAATGGAAACCATTGATTATTCTACAAGGGATGTAAATTTTTTTTATTATTTATGACATAACATTTATCATTGAAGTCATAAAAATACAGACTTATACATACACATATTTACTGCCTTCTTACATTATTATAATTGTACAACATGATATATAAATGAATATTATACTAATCCAAGTCCTTGCTATCAAAGGGAGTACTGCTGAATTGGTGCCATGAGATCCTTGTATATCTAGCCATCTGCTGACTTGTATCCATCAAATGACGAACGCTGAGTATAAAACTTAGTGGTGCTAGAATCATGAAGTATAGTAAATATAAACCAATCACGTTTTTCATAATATCTTTTATGATATCAATTAATTATAGTTTAAGTTGAACTTAATCATAAACATAGTTACGTCATAATATAACTAGTCAAGAATAGTATTATCAAGAAACTCATATGCATAATTATCCTTCATAAACACAGTTTATCCATAACATTATAAATCATTCATTATAATTCTATAACAGCTCATTTATTATGATACAATATCACATGTATCCATTGAAACTATAACCTAATATCTATTACTATTATTATTAAAACATTCCTATAATATGAGCATATCATATAATCATTATAAATCATCAGCTATCTATATATATCATTGTGATTCTTCAATATATAATATTATTTATGAGTATTGTTTCATACATCTATAACTGAATTCTCTATAATCATATACCATCATATCATTATCATTTAAATGTTATACTCATATAAACATCATTCCATCAGCATGATCATTTTTGCTCTTAAGCATAAGCTCAAATAATTGTATTTCATATCCTCTGTAGCATAACTATGCCTAGTACATTATAATTGTAAATAACTATTTATGAATGTATCTATATCATTATACAACATATTGTATAATACATCATTAAGCATGATTGCAGTGCATTCATCTTTCCATCCTATATACTTTCATGATATATGAGTGATAATGTATGTCTGTGAGAATGCATTCATGCTTTGCATTCTCCCTTTAATTTTCTTGTAACTTTTCATTTCTTTTCTATTTGATTGTGCACAATCCCTCTTCGTATTGGGTCCTTCTAGGTACTGGTACTCAACTCCCGTGGGAGGCCAAATATAATTATAATTGTAGGGTTTTATGAACCTTATCACCTTGGGAGAGCCATTGTAACTGTGTGATTCCATTTAAGGAATCCATTATCCTTATGACCCAATACATTTTTTTTATTGATCATTGCATTACATTCGCTCATTTTTCTCCTTCCTTATTTCTCCATGTCATGCCATGAATATGAATATGTCTATGGCATAATATGTGTGTATTATGTCATGATTCTATGATGAAAATATGTAAGCATCATGATGAAGTATCATATATCATCCATTTCATTCATCATCCATTTCATATATCATCTATTTCATACATTCAGTAACATTGATATAAGGAAGATCACTTCATAACGCAAGTACATTAAAATATTACTCATTGACCTTAATTAGTAAGCCATGATATTAAAATCCATCAACCATCAATCATAATTAATTATCATTACCACTTATGACACATCATAGATAAAATACCTCATTTAATAAAATATAACTATAAATATAGTAACTCATACATTACTATTTTATTACTATATATCAATCTCTGATACCTTAGTGATACTAAAATCGATAAACCATACTTCTTATACCCATATATCATTCCTTTATTTTCCTATTTTATAACTTCTTATGTTATCATATAATTATGCCTCCCTACTTGTATAATTCATTATATGATATGAAATTAATATACTTTAAATGTCATGTTGAAATTATGCAAACATCATATTATAATACCATGCATAAACTGATGTGTGCCATCATGTATTATGTTTTAGAAGTTTTAGGTTGTGTTTGTGCATTGATTTCATTACATTTTTACTTTGATTATTGTGTTTTTAGTAGAATTTGATGTGTGTGTTAAGTATGTAGCTTTAGAAGGATAAATAAGAAGAAACAAGAAGTTTTTTATGCATGGAGGAACAACTCCATGATCGTGGAACTCAGTATCATGATTGTGGCATAGGAGCCAAGGAGTGTTGGTTTACCATATGATTAAGCAACGGAAGAAATTGAAAATTTTATTTAGAACAGCAAACCAAGAATGGATCTTTGCATCAAAACATAAGAAAATCCAAGATGAGATGAGATATGGCATAAAGAACAGTAACTCTTACTTTTCAATGCGGATCTCCTTCGTTTTTGATCTCTATATCGTTTATGGTTGTAGCAAACCAAAAACCACCAAAATAGTCAGCCACCAACAATATCCACATGCAAATAAAGAAGTCCAAGCAAGCAACCAATTGCTTCTATCTCCTTTCCTGTGAACTAGCAAAGAAAAGAAGAAAAACTTATGGAATTTTCGTCTTCCCCATAATAAATTTTATGAATGTCGAATCCTTTTCCTTAGACAGGAGGTCTGATCGGCAAAAGGAAGAAAATGAAGAGGCTTGACCTAATTTTGAGTCATAACATTGTATTTATACTCAAAAATTAGGTTAAGCTGAAACCCTTTCAGCTTAAGTTAAGTCAGGTCCCACATGTGACAAATATGGTAAGTGACTTTCACTTAACTTGTCATAGCCTAACTTGAACTTTATGTACTTTTAAACATTCAAAGTCAAGTCCATATGTCTTAGGTTTATTTCCATAAGTGTTTTTACAACTTTTCCCAAAAGTGCAAAAACTGCCTTTTTAGCTTGTTTTCTTATTTGTAAGTATGAGACCTTTTGGATTCCTAATATGTTGGCAACATGCTAAATCTCATATTTAGCATGTAAATCATGAGCAGTATCTAGTTATACATCATGATTACCCAAATATTAGGAGGTCAATTATTGGTTTGACTTCAACCCTTCTATATCAGACACCGCTGCAATAAACTCCTTTCACCATCACTATCTCTTTTAGGTTTGAGTATGGATTAATGTC
>CANYBF010497166.1:0-10144 GCA_948192965.1 Dalechampia spathulata
TCTCATTCCATAAACTCTTTATGGATTCTTCTGCACTGTTCCAATATCATGGACTTCAATATATAGTTTAATACTCCAAGTAAAACAAGTTCATTTAAAACATTTTACTATATAATGAATAATGCCTTTATTAATGAAAACGTATAGTACAAATACACATGATGCTCTAGAGCATACACTAACATAAAGAAGAAATAATTTGGCCAAGGTGGGATTCTTCATAGAAATACAATTTAATTTGATTAAGTGGATGAAAATGAAAGATAATGAGTTAGGATTAATGATTCTAATAAGAATTATGAAAGAATTTGGTTGAAATAATATGAAAAGGCATGTTTCTATTCGGTCAAGGAAGTCTTTGCATGTATATGAAGAGTTTGATTTGAAATGAATATATATTATTGTGAATTAGAATGAAAACTGATGATTTAAAGTGTTAGAAGTGAATAGAATTCAAAGAAAATCAATGAGAGTGAAGTTAGTAGATTTTGGCTTTTAGTGGTTTTAATGGCAATTATTGTGTTTAAATGTGTATAATGGTGATAATGTGTTTAAATGATTGATAATGAATGATACTTAATGAAAAGTGTGAAAAATTTTAGGTAGACAGGTGTCGGTGGATAAATTACGGTATATCGTGTTTGAACATTGAGATTTGTATAATATATTATATTGTATAGGCATGTGTTTTAGAGTTATGGAAATGATGTTTTGGAGGAAGCGAATTATGTTTTCTGCAGGTGGATTTGTAGATATTGAAGATGTGATTTTGAGATATTCGAATTATTGATGGAACTCCGTCGAAATTTTATCAAAATTTTGTAATTTGGATAAGAAGTTAAATAAGTTGTAAAAGATGTTTTAAGTATGATTTATAAAGTAGTTCACTTGATTATGATGAGTGGAAGTGTATTGGAAGTGGGAAGTGGATTTTAGTTATTGTGTAATTTTTATAATAGTTGAAAAGGTTAAGTTATAAGGTTTATTCAGTCATTATAGTTGGAGTTAAAAGAGGTGAAGTAAAGAAAGAAAAGAAGGTGCAAGGAACTTCTATTTGAGATACATGCGTAATAAACATAAAATGTATTTGTTTTAAAAATGATGTTATATGAAATAAATGTTTAATTATCTGTTTTCTACGATTGATTACAGAGTTGATGTACATATTGCTTATGGATTCTTTAATATGAAAATATGTTTTAATTAAATGATTGACTTTGAGTTGATGATTTATGATTTCATTTGATTTGATTTTGATTTCATAAAATGTTTTTAAAGATAGAATATTTGTTCATTATCGGTAACAGATAGATTAAAGTGAGATAAATAGATGATGATGAGATATTCCTCATTGGGTCAGAGGTTAAGATATTTGGTCCCTCCCCAATGAGAGGTATGCATATTATAAGATATGATCACCTAGGGATGGGATTGAGACCCATATCCCATCCGAGTTACAGTGATTCATTACTGTAATTTATGATCCAGGCGGATGAGATTAGTCACCTTTGGGGTGGGATTGAGACCTGTCTCCCATCCAGGTTACAGGTTTACTATAACTTGTGGCATAAACAGTTGAGATAACAGATAATAATAATAATAATAATAATAATAATAATAATAATAATAATAATAATAATAATAATAAACCTATAATTGAGATTCTATGATTCAAATACCATTTTAATATGATCTTTATACGTGTTATTTTATTATCGATGATATTGTTGACCCTGACTTTTCACCCTTATGCAATTTTATGTTTCTGTCGATTCGGTTCAGCATTAGTCCTCGATGTCGACCCCGATAGTGCATATATGCCTGTTTGGCTTTCTCTGAGTGTTCTAGTGCACATAGCACATCATAGTTAGTGGGGCCCACCATGATGTTTAGCGGGGCCCGTGGCCTTGTTAGCTTCCTCTGAGCATTCTGGACATGCAAAACACACTGAATGCATAGCACTTCGGTAGAAGAAAAATGCTCAGTAGGGTCCACGTGTTGGTGGAGCCCACATGCAGGGCCTACATGTGGGGCCCACCTGGTAGGGCCTACAAAAATAGAACACACTGATAACATCTTACAACGTCAAATAATGCTTATTTGATAAGCAGAACGCATAACATACAAAATCCTACATTTTGGGCGTATAGAACTATATGCCCGAAATAAGATGCTTGGTAGGGCCCACCACCTGGGGTCCACCACCTGGGGCCCACCTAACCAAGATCCATTTTACACAACACTCTAATATGCCAAATAATGCTTATTTGACATAAGAAATATGTTGCATTTCATCTGTGCGAGGTGAAACACGTAAACAAAATGAATTTAGTGCATAGCACTATGCATACACTATGCATGAAAAAAAGACGTTTGGTGAGGCCTACCTTCCGGGCCAAATCCGGAAAACTTTCACTGCAAAATGTCTCAATATGTCAAATGATGCTTATTTGACATATGGCTCACATTCTGTTTTGCTCGTACAAGGCGGCGTGCATAGGGTGAAAACGCTATATGCATTGCATATAGCATTATGTGCTACACATGTAGCAAAAAGAAGACGTTTGATGGGGCCCACTTTTGGGACCAAATCTAATGTGTTCCGCATAGAACAATGTCTTAGAATGTCAAATGATGCTTATTTGACATGAAAAACATGTTACATTTCACCCATACGAGGTGAAATGCATGAATAGGGTGCATGGTACTATGCATACTATTTGATGAAAAAAGACGTTTGGTTGGGAGCCTTCTCGGGAGCAAATCGAGAAAACTTTGCATTGCACAATGTCTTAGTATGTCAAATGATGCTTAGTTGACACATGGCTCACATCCTATTTTGCCCGAGCAAGGCAAAATGAATAGGGGCAAAACGCTATATGCGCCGCATATAGCATAGAAAGACATTTGATCGGGAGCCTTCTCGGGACTAAACTGGATGTGCGCCACATTACACAATGTCTTGGCACACAAAATGATGCTTATAGGGCATGGGGCACACATCCCGATGCAACCTTAGTGGCCCCACATGATAGGTCAAAAGGCTATATGTGGAGCATGTAGCACTACATGTTGCGCACATAGGCTATGTGTGGTGCACATAGCACTACGTGTGATGCACATAGCACTATGTGTGGTGCACATAGCCTAAAAATTTTTCAAATCTGAACCAAAAATTACAATTTTTCCAAACCCTAATTTGGCTCTATAAATATAGAGCTTGGGTTCAGTATTAGGGGTCCGAAATTTGCTCAAAAAAGCAGCCAAAACTCTGCCAAAATTATTCCACAATTAATTAAACACTTAATTAATTAATTGCTTAGAATTTAGAGACTAATTGACTCTAGTTAGGCTCCCAAAGCACATTTGGAGTGAAGATCTTGAAGAAAATCCTACTGTCAAGAGGTAAATTTTTCCCCTTTCTTCCACTTTCTTCAAAAATATTTCATTTTACTATTGTTTTTCAGGGTATATGTTGCGCATATACACCTATATACACCACATGTAGCTTATGTGTGGCATACATGGGCCTATATGCTACGCATATAGGCCCCAAATTTCAAAGAAATGCCAATTTCCTCTCATTTTTTATCAGTTTTTCACCTGATCTGGCTCTTTCAGTAGCATTAAAGGTTCCTCTATGCCTCTAGTGTTCTGGATCTGCTGTATACTTGTTGGATCTAAATAATTTTAAACTTAAAATTATTTTTCTTGAGTTGGATGCAAATCCACGAAGTGAAAATCCATTTTCAGGCTCCGATTTGCCTAAATCGGGGTTGGATCTTGGGTTTTTGCTAAAAAACCTTTGATTTTCCTTTGTTTTACAAACTATGTGTGCCATATGTGCTACTATGTGCACCACACATAGCCTATATATGGCACACATAGATCTATGTGTTGTGCACATAGATCCCTGATTTTATAGAAAAAGCCATTTTTCACCCGATCCGCTTTGAATCTGATTTTTCAAGTAACTCCAGAGGCTTGTCCATGCTCTTGGGGTCCTGGATCTGTCAAATATTATCTAGATCTAATTAATTTTAGCCTTAAAATTAATTATCCAAATTAATTACACAATTAAATATTTGGATTGCAAAACCGAGGCCGATTCAAGCTCAAAATGAGATACTGTCTTTATTAAAGTTGCGTATTTTCATCTGTAGATCGTTTATGTACCGACGGATTTGATTTTCTTGTAGATTCATGAACTATGTGCACCACATGTCATGCTATGTGTGCCACACACAGCTTATATGTGGCGTACATAGTCTGATACGCGGCGCACATTCCCTGGAAAATTTCCCAAAAAATCACGTTTTTACCCGTTTTCAAACCGGTTTTGATTTTTCCAGTAATATTTGATGCTTTACAGTGGCTCAAGTATACTGGATCTATCATAAAATAATTACATTTAATTAATTTTGGCCTCAAAATTAATTTTTGATGATCAAATGCTTATTTAGTTCATATAAAATATGATTTTTGATAGGATTGGATTCAAATTGGTTGAGGGGCTATCTTCAAATTATTCCAAGTGATGTTAGCACTCCCATTTGATTTTCCATGATCAAAATTTTGCTTAAAATTATTTTTATTTTCATGATCTAGCTCGTATAAATTCACATGATTATTGTCAAAAATTGTTAGATTTTGACTCTTGGTTCATGCTTTCACATAACATTGGACAAGTCAAATAAATCCTAAATTCATTTGCTACTAATGAATTTATTTGTGTTTATTTTGTATAATATTATTCGTGCATTTTTGGCTCGTGCAACCCACGGTGGAATAGTACCCAAGGAGGAGGGGGACGTTACTTAACGTCCCAAAAACTATGTATGCATAGAAATTTGTGTAATAGGATAGGATTATTATTTGTTTTGTAATAATTTCCCTAAAATTTTGTGTGTACCCCTAATTCCTCGATCCCTTTCACCGGCCTTTCGGTATTTTTATTCATTGATGAATTTATATTTGCTAAAATATATGTCATCATGTCACATGCCACATAACACACACTTCTATGTCATGCCATGCCATAACATACCATATTTCGTATGCTTATACATATAAATACGCCAATACGCAATACAATACATGCAACTTACCATGCTATATGCTATGCCATGCCATTATGCCATACTATTATCATGTCATATGCTATTATGCCATGCCATGTCACATGCCATATCGTATGCCACGATATATACTATGTTGAATACTAATTCACATACACATCACTATGCCATGTCATGCATATACCATGCCATTACACATATATATTACTATGTCATATCATGCATATGGTATGTCACCCACTTCACATGTCATGCACATGATATGTCATACATCATCTCATATATCATACATATGATATGTCATTCATTTCATATGTCATGCATATGGTATGTCATCTACGCTATACGTCATATGTATGCCATGTCTTGCATTACCTCACATATCATGCATATGATATGTCATTTCCCTCACATGTCATGCATATGATATGTCATTCGCTTCACATGTCATGCATATACCATACCATCCAAATGTCATATAGCATTATATGTCATCTTACGTGCAACCTTGCAACGTCAAATCATATATTGCATTGTGTGCTTACATATATGCTCGTATGCTTGCCTGCTTAGGACAATTGATTCCAACTATAATGGTAAAATCGATTTTGGAAACTCATAGAAATAGATCTCCACCACCCAAACCCAATCTCTGAAGGGTTTAACTAGCACTCATGCTATGGGTCGGTTGGATCAATTCGGAACCATCCGGTGGCCACTCCTTATGACTCTTTCAAGTCCGTATCATTCCTCGGGGGAACCCCTCGAGAAGACTGTGCTTTCGCTCCAAGTGTAGTCCTTAGTTCGTAAGCATCACAAGCCTCGCAAGCCTCGCTCTAGGCTCCGGTAGAAACCAGCGCTCATAATGGTGATTGTGAGTACCATCATAGTTAGATTAATTGTATGCATCATAACACCAGTCTGTGTCTGCATACACCACCCTGGTCCTGTGTCAAACCGGTGATTGTGAATAAGTGAGTACCTTGGACTCCATTCAACTCCTCAGGAAAGCACATCTGCCTACACCACTTACTACACTATACTGATAACCGTCAATGATTCCTGATGGATAGACACAAGGTATAGTCTTATATCGATGATTCCATTTGGTTGGATAGGTTATGGATAACGTAGCGGGAGACCTTAGCCTGTTCTCAAAACCGGACTAAAGCCCATGTAGTAAGCCTAGCAATATTCCAAACTAGGACCCTTATTGCATGCTATGTAGATCTTTGCCCTATCATGTCAGTGGATTTGCATAGACCCGGCCTATTTTCCTCCCACATATTGCTCTGCTAAGAGTCAGAATCCTTTTCCATATGGTTGCACAACCTCACGCTTATTCCATAGGCGTACTCTTATCATAACAATATGATCATATCTGTATTGCTCTATCAAGAGTCGAAATCCTTTCATGATTTTGCTTGGTTGCACAACCTCATGCCAATTCCATCAGAAATCCTCTTATCATTGTAATATGATTAAGTCAAAATACTGTCCGGTTTTTCACTATAATCGTTTATATGATTAGGCAACAATCAACCCTTTTGCTTGCCTTATTGAGAGAATCACACCTTGAGTTCCTAGTGTAACTTTGGGCTAGTATCGCACCTAGGACAAGAGAACTTGAATTGACCAATTCTCATGGAGGTATAAGGTTGGAAGGGAGTGCTGCTGTATGCTACATGTTCACTAACCATTTCGTGTGTTCTGCCAAACACGCATACATGCATATTCATGCAATCTTCTAATAGATTTTGCTTTTGCGGCCATAATGTTGGATGTTTTCCTAGCATAGGACATGCATACATCCTACGTGATGCATCACATGCACCCACGCATACACATGCTAACTCGCTTTGTTGTAGCCATAACATTGCATTATTTCCTAGCATAAGACACATATACATTCTACATGTCACATCACGTACATCAAACGCAACACCATATGCATACTCATGCATCCATGATAACTCTTTCTGTCATGTGCAGACCATGTTAGACTCACAGAATGCCAAGAATGTCGCATCATCATCTACCCCTGCTGCCTCGATGCTAGATGAAGCCACACTTGCTATAGTTCAGAAACTCATTAACCAGTCTTTGGCCAAGCTCCTGAACGATGACTTCAAGACTCTCCTGTAACAACAGATCTGGGAGGCTCTTAGTCCTACTGAATTCATCACCCTACCAGCTCCGATGAAGGAAAAGGGGAAGGGTGTCAACCTATATGACATGGAGACTGATGATGACGTCTCGCTCCATATGCATGATGTTCAGAAATCTGAGACCACTGTCTTGGAACAGAAGATTGAACAGCTGTAAACCATCATGAAAACTAAAGGCATGGGGTCTGATTTGGACTTTAATGAGTTCTCTATCCGAGCTATCAAAGGGCTGCCTGCTAAGTTCAAACTCCCTGATGTTCCCAAGTACAGCAAAGTTGGGGACCTGAAGAACCATTTGAAGACCTACACCATGATGATGAGCACTATAGACTTATTGAACAATCAGATAGTTTGTCTATTCTTCATCTCACTGGAGGGACCAGCGCTAGCCTGGTATCACAACCTCAATAAGGTAACCACGGCCGAGTAGAAGCCTCTATGTACTGCTTTCTGTAAATAATACGGGTTTAAGTCCCGATTTAATGTAACCTTGATGGATCTTGAAATGGTTAAGCAGAAAATTAATGAGTCTTTTATGGATTACTTCAGTCGCTGGATGGACAAGGCTACACTGGTCAGATAGAAGCCATCTGAATTTGACATGATCAACAAGCTTATCATGGGGTCAGTGCCACTCTACCAGGATAAGCTGAAATATCAGATGTTCCACACTTTCAAGGACATCTACTCTATGGGACAATGCATTGAGTAGACCGAGGGTAAGAAAAAGGAGCCTTCCTTCATCAAACCCAAAACCACCACGTATACCCAAACACAACCAAAACCTCACTATGCCAATGCCCTGCAAACACCAAAGCCTCATTACATCAATGCCTTGCAAACACCAAACCCCATACTCTGAAACACTACCCTATCCAAGAAATTCTCAGATATTAGAATGCTACTTTCCAAGGTTTTCAGGCAGCTCCTCAAAGCCAAACTCATCAAACCACTTGAACTAAACTTTAAAACACCACCTCCAGCCTCAATGGATACCAAAACTTACTGCCACTATCACCAGCATCACGACCATAACACTGATGACTGTCGCTCCCTCAGATTGGTCATTCAAAACCTCATTGATTCTGGTGAGATCGAAGACCCTAAGAAATCCAAACCATCAACCAAGACAAACCTGTTGCCTAACTACCACAAAGCCAACCACACCTAGATGCTCTAATCAGGGTTGCTAGAATCCCTGGTTCTAAACTCCTTCTCTCCCCTCAATAGTAAGGGGAATACTCAATTGCTTGCTATTACCTTCTGACTCGTTAGTGGGTTCGATATTGGTGCCATCAACATATGGTATGACAATTCAGAGGATGAGTCTACAGCTACTCAAGATTCCACTAAGTCTGAATCATCACAGGATCAAGCGTCCAAAAAGGGTAAGTTGGCTGAGACCCCCAAGGCAGCTAAGCCAACACCAAAACTGCCCAAGCAGCAGAAAGGGTTAGGTGCTAACAAGATGTCCTCTCGAGTCTGCAACATGACTCGTAGTGGTAAGGTGTTCACTCCTCCTGACCTCGAGAAGAAACCAAAAGTTCCTAAGAAGCCGACTGAGGCTAGACCTGCTAGAGATGAGGCTAGTCCAAGCAATGTTCCAGCTCCACAACCAGTTGATCAGACTGCTCAACTTGATAATGTTATTGTCAAGCAGCTGAAGAAGACATAAGCTAACATTAGCATCTAGGACTTGGAGCTATCCTCCCAACAGTATCGACAGGTGGATAAAGAGTCAGCTAGTGAACCAGGAGTTGCTATCTAGCATGATCACCTTCGCTGATGTAGGTCTACTAGCCAAGGGTGTCCGCCATAATAGAGCACTCTTCATCAGGGTGAATATTATGAACTTCTCCGCTCCCTATTTCATGGTGGATGATGGTTCAGGCATCAACATTTGCCCTCTCAAGGTGTTGCCCAAGCTCGGGGTTCAGCTTTTAGACCTGAAGTCATGTAAAACTACCATTAGAGCTTATGATGAGTCTAAACAGGAAGTTACCGATACTTTCACTACCACTGTTACTGTCAGGCCGATCGAATCAGTTGTAGAGTTCATAATCCTGGACATTCCAGTGTTTTAACCTGATGATACTGTCAGGCCGATCGAATCAGTTGTAGAGTTCACAATCGAATCAGCTTATGGTTGCTATTGATACTGATGATGAGGTTGTTTTAACCTGCATTAGAGAAGATATCCCTCTTATGACTGGTTTTCAGATCGCTGCTATCAGAGAACCTGAATCATACTTGTACCAATTGAGTCTCGTTGTGGAGAGAATGATGCAACTGATGAACTTCATGCCTGGTAAGGGTTTAGGTTGGTATCAGTAAGGTTCGGTAGAGTTCAATATTCCTACAGCCATGTGGGAAGAGAGATACTACATTGGGTTTGATCCCTACACTTCAGATAAGCTGGAAGAGTGCAAGATGGTTCTCTTCATTCAGGGAGAGACACAACATGACCATGCTCCCGAGTTACCTAACTCGAATGATTTCTTTGAGCAGCAATTCACTATTTTTGGTGATGTCTATGATCTGTCAGCCCTGACAGTAGCTAGAAAGACTACTAATTCTTTCACCATCAGCTCTGATGAAGCTTTCTAGATCTTTGGTGATGTTGCTGATCTCACCATTGGATGCCTGGAGCCAGAACTCACTACAGTCGCTGCACTGGGAGCCAAGTGGGTCCTGTAGGCATACAGCTGAAAAAGAAAGAAAATTAAATCAGAAGTTAGTAAAATGTCAGTGGAAATTGGGAAAGTAAATTAATCAGATAAAGAATCAGTCATGTACCTCAATGATAGGCCAGAAGCCTAATAGCCAGTTGTGACCACGGCTGACTCTGTCCATAGCTGTATATAGATATGCGAGAGCAGGGGTACCCCAGTCATACCC
>CANYBF010497246.1:0-20436 GCA_948192965.1 Dalechampia spathulata
TAAATATGATAGTAAGTGTATATGATTTAAGAACTATGAAATAAATGATTAAGTTAAAGTATGATTTAAGTAATTAACTTTTAATTAAGGTTAAAATGAAGTTCTTAATGATGTGTTAATAAGAAGTATATAGCATATGAAGTCAATTGGACTTAAGATGAAAGTTTTAATATGTTAAGTGTATATAATTTGAGGATGTAGTCAAAATGAAGATAAGAACTTAATTGAGTTTTGAAATAAGCATATTAAGTGGATTTGAAAGGTTTAATGAAGTTATAAATAAATAGTATAAATTGGTTGGTTAAGTTAAAGCATGTTGACCAAACTAAAGGATATAATGAAATATGACTTAAGGTATGTTAAGAGGACTTATGATAAATAATGATTAAGTATGATAAATAATGATTAAAAGTTAAATGAATTGGTTAATTAATGGTATGATAAGATTAATTAAGAATTTAATCTATTGACAGAAGTAAAGTTGAAAAAGAGAAATATATTGGAATGATTATTATTTGAGATATACTTACACTAAGAATTTAAATGATCATTTAAGTGGATATATTAGATGTTATTAAGTCGGTTAATAAGTAAATAAATAAATGATATGATATGATTTTAAATGAGATTCTAAGTAAGGATTAAAATAAGGATAACAGTGAATTATGGGTTCATAGACACATGATTTATAGAATGTTTATACTTGTACGATTTCACTAGATATTTTAATTAATAAGTTTAATGAAGAATGATATATAATCTTGAATTGATTAAGTGAAGTATATAAGTTGACTAAATAATATAAGATTATACTTAAGTGATGGTTAATAAACAATTTAAGGTAGATAGCATATGATATGATGATGTTAATGGAAGTATTAAATAAATAGGTAATAAACAGTTATATTAAGTGTTATTAGACATGTGATTAAGTATAATGACAGAAAGATATTTACGTAATGTTATTGGTTAAATTATTAACTGATTATAAGACAATGTTAGTTAAAAGTGAATATAAGCAGAAACATTATAATTTCAGATTGTTCTGATGTGAATCAGTAATAGCAGAGTTCAATATATATTGATAACAGGATTGATTTAAGAAAAAAGAGGAACTAAGAAGTTAAATGAATTTGATATCAATTATTTTAATATTCTCCTTTTGACAGTAACTGTTTTTAGTAAACTATAGATATGATTAATAATTAGAATCTGGTTAAGTTATAATATTAAATTAGTAGTACTAAGATGATGACAGTTTTGTAAATCAATAGTAACATATTAACTATTAAGTTATTAAGTAATTAATTGATAACAGAATTTGAATATAAACAGGAATATGATGATTCTCTAATAAATTATGATACAGATTAATAATGACAGAATCTTAAGACATCACTAGATTTATTTTGTAACAGAACATAATTTAAAAGAGGTATACTGAATAAGTTATTATTGACTGATAATATTAAATATGTTAATTAAATAAAGATAAGATAAAAACATAATTAAATATGATACTACTGTTTTGATTAATTGATTGAGAAATAATTTAAAAGAAGGTTTTATATTATTAAAAGGTTTAAAAAGTGTAGTTTCAATGATATGATGATTAATTTAGAAAACAAATTTAAACAGTTGATACAATTATGAATAGTAACATGATTATTTATATAATGCTATGATGTGATAAATGAATGATATTGATATGTGATTAATTAGTACAATGGTATATAATTACAAGAATGATTAATGATGCAATAGAATATATTAATAAAAGATGAACATTGCATTATGATTAGGTAATTCTATGGATAATCTTCACATATCATTAAAGGAATTAAACAAAGGGAAAGACATCCCAGGTCTGTGCTAATTAGTTTGGAAATCCTAGATCATTAAATGATCAAAAGGGCGATGGTATGGTAATACAATAGTATTACAAAATTTATAATGATATAATGATATATATGTATATATATAATTAACATATCATAAACATCATTACATTTATCTTGAAATATGGCATATCATGACATGGAGAAATAAGGAAGGTGAAAAATAAATAAATGAAAAGAAA
This sequence comes from Dalechampia spathulata, assembly GCA_948192965.1. Classification (NCBI taxonomy): domain Eukaryota; kingdom Viridiplantae; phylum Streptophyta; class Magnoliopsida; order Malpighiales; family Euphorbiaceae; genus Dalechampia; species Dalechampia spathulata. Next base: position 2,081 of record CANYBF010497246.1, read on the forward strand.
AATGATTATTTGAATGGTATTGGATATTATGAAATGAAATTCTTATGGAAAATAAAATGGAAGGATAATGAATATGAAATTTATGAAAAGATTATGAAGTGGTTCTCAGTAAATTAAACGATATGAAATGGAAAGAAATTTCAATACAATGTACACATATAAAGTCAATGATATAATATAAAATGATATAGGAAAATACAAGGGAGAATGCATTACATGAATGCATTCTTATAAATAAGCATTTTTCATGAAAGTATGATATTGATACAAATGGTATGATGTTTTACACTCATACAAATAAATGTTAAACATAACATACATGCCATAACATTCATAATATAATTTTAATGATAATGATATGACATTGTTGATGATAAAAATGACTTTGATGGAGGGAATAATGGTATTGATAAAGATATTAATGATATGGAGCATAGTTATAAATAATTAATGAATATTAAAGTGTTAGTATTGGATATCGGTAAGAATATTTTTATAAAGATAAAAATGACATATGATATACATTTACTGATATATTAAATGATACATTATGGATAATTGATATTATCTATATTATTATATCATGAATATATTAATGAAGTTGTTTATGATGACATTTAATTATTATGTTTACATTATATAATATATTAGCGCCACTGAGTTTTATACTCAGCGTTTGTCAATTAATAAATGTAGGAACAAGCAAAGCCGATGAGCAAGAACGTTCGTGGCAGCAGCTGGACATTTCAACTAAGCTTTTTGGTAAATGGTTTGGTTTGATTTTTAATGGACTTCTATTCCGCAATAATCGTGCAACATCTAAATAAAGTACTTGGCAGTAATGAAAATTATGTTACGTAGCCGAAAGACATGACAGTAAAATAGAACTGTCCAAATTTTGAAATAAAACCAAGTTTTAAGGGATTTTAAACTCAAGCATAAAACATAAATGTTTAAATCTTAAAAACCCAAACTTAAGAAATTTAAGGTTTAAATATCCAACAGAAACGTTAAAACATAAGATAATATAAGATCTTAAAGAATTTCAAAACCTAATCATAAAACTAAACACAGTTGACACTACACAACCTTGAGCTCAATTAAATGAACCTTCAAACCTTAAACTTGACTTAAAAACCAAAAACTCCAAAATTTAAACACAAAAACAAAATGATTACACCTAACCAACTTATTTTTTATTAAATTCTAAAGAAATTTAAAATCTAATCACTTAAATAAAAGTCTCTGATCTTTAAAGACTTTGAACTCAAATAAATCTTAAGGAACTAAAAATGTAAACTTAAAAATAGAAATGTTTAAATCTTAAAACATTGTAAACTTGGTAAAACCTTAAGGAATTTGAAATTTAAACATAAAAACAAAAATTTTTAAATCTAAAGCATAATCAAATCTTAGGGAATCTAAAACTTAAATGTGAGACACAAAACGCTTAGACCTTACACCTATAAGATCAACAACAAAAGATCATACAACCCATACAAACCTAGGTACAAAAATCAAAATCTAACTAAAATCCTAAAAACACCTTTCCCTAGGCTTAAACTTAAACGTTAAATCTTGACTCCTACAGGACTTGATTTTACTGTTATAATTTGAATATGTACCTCATAACCAATGTTGTTCTTTTGGCTTATCTTACTATTCTCATGATATTTTATCCTAGTTATAGCATCTTCTTCCTCCCTGGGGCCAACATCACAATTACTCCACTAGCTCAATCTCAACTTGATATCGACCACCCTCCATGGGTAATTCTTCAACTTATGGCATAATGCTAATATGTGATGCTAAATTTATAACTTATTACAATACTTGCTTCAGGGACCTAAACTAACTCTCCGAATATCCAAACAACATCTCCATCTTATGAATTCTGAACAAGCAAGCTCTTTTGAGGTACAACTTAAGTTCCTAACATTAACTTACTTGCTTGAGATTAGATTAGCAAATTGAATGAACAAATTTATGGCATGTAGACCATGAAACATTATCTCTTCATTGAATTCTCCCTACCTGATCATTCACCTCCATCTAACATCATCTTTATGTAAGTATAGATTCCATTATTTCTTTACACGTCTATTATGTACTTGGTATGTGTTACTCTGGATGGTTTATCCATTTGATATTTCAGGATAAGCGAGGACTTCTTAACTCTGGCCTATACAACTGATAGATGCAGACTTAGCATTGGTCATTTCCCTCACTCTAACCAATTTAATATCTATGTCCCTATACAATTGCCCCTCTTAGGGACATACTTTAGTAAGATGTGCTCCATTCAAAGAATTGTAGCCTCGTCCAAGTGAAGAATGGTTAGAATTGATTACTAGGTTAAACCCATATTATGCCCATGGCTAGATAAGAATGAGGATAATGGAACTAGCAGACTTGTTTGCCCAATCCATGGAGCTGGAGGAGGATCTAGTAGATGCCTTTCTTCATTTATGGAATCAAGAGATTAATTCTTTTTTATTCCTATTTGGATATGCTTCCATAACTCTGAACAATGTGTTGATTATTATCGGTCTGCCCCCCTTAGAGGATGAATGTTTTGCTTTGATTGATCCTGCTTCCCTAGACCTACCAAGCATAATGGTCAAGTTAATATAGGATACTTTATAATTTACTTATGAAATTTAAATATTAATTCTTTTCTATTCCCATTTGGATATGCTTCCATAACTCTAAAGGATGTATTAATGATTACCAGCCTACCCCCCTTGGGATTTGAATGTTTTGCTTTAATTGATCTTGCTTCCCCAAACTTACAGAGCATAATGATCAAGTTAATAGAGGATACCTCATATTCTTTTATCATAAGATCCAGATCATCCAAGAGTGGTCCACCCACCATTGAGGAGCATACTTATTTCTTATGGATTTTGTTATGTAGGTATAGCTTCTTCACATCATTAGCTTGATTTATCCCATTGCTTTGCATCATTCATTCATTTATGTACTTTTTATTTCAGGTATCTCTTCTGTCCACGCAACGACAAGCCTAGCATTGAATATATGGACTTGGCTTGGGCATTAGTTACTGGCTTTGAGTTTGCTCTTGGATCTATCTTTTTTGAGGCCCTAACCACAATTTGAAAAAATGCACTTCTAATCTTGATGCTATATATTTGAGCTATGTATAGTTTCTCAAACCCATTGGCTCTAACTTTAGCTTAATCGGCTCCATTACTAAATGCTTGATGGAGAGGTATTATAGTATGGCTTCTTTAGAGATTTTCCTCTTCTTGTGTAGCTGGAAAATAAGGACCACAGTGTAGCTATCAATCTTTGAGGGGGAACTAATGGCTCCATTTTGGTTGATCTCTTTTTGTAAAGATATGGATTCTTTTATGGACATCAGTAAGAGAGTCATCCTCTCTTTCACTAGGAATCGATTACACCTCACACAATCATCCTCTCTTGGATATTTCATTGCTAAGTGAAAAAACAGCAATACAATCTTCTATCTACCTTTGCTTATCTTATAGCAACTATTATTGATGCTTCTATGAGGGACGCTTGTCCAGCCTAAGTTGAAAAGCTATGGAACTTTTTCAAAAATACACTGAGGTTATGCAAGCATATCAATAACTATTAGGAAAATTGCAATTCTACAAAGATCGATATAAAAAAATACAAAGATGGTGTAGTAGAATGGCAAATGCAAGCAGTGAAGACAATTGTTAAAGAGTTAGAGGAAATAGAAAAATAAATTGAGGAGCTACGAGTAAGATTATGAGTCTCAAGGCCAAAAAACAAACTCTTATCTCAACGATATTAACTACCAAGACTAACTATGAGCAAACCAGGACCATGGTTCGGTTATTACAAGGCTTCTTAGAGAACAATGCAGATCACATGGCCAATCTCTATCATCAATGGAACATATCCATGGTGAATTAGGCATAACCATGTCTCATAGAAGTATCTCAAGGATTATCATTCTTTACAACCTTTGGATAGGCTTTATTCATGCTTGTTTTAACTTTATATTTCCCAATAGCTTTAGTAAAGTTATAGCCTTGTAATTATTTGACAGTAATCTCTTTAGACATCATAATTAATGCCCCTTCTAGCAATACAAAATTCAAGGTTTGCACCTTCACTTCGTAGAGGAACTTCTTTCCTAGGTTGCTTAGATATTTCTTGAACTTAACCCTCCAATCCTTAGTTAAGTCAAACTTGACATTCAAACTCTCAACTTGTATCTCTTATTCTGAAATCGTTTGATGGCTCCCCTTTTCCACAATAATAAGTCGATACGTGAGCTCTTTTGACATCCTTAATCTCGAAGCAAGTTATGTTAACTCATTGGCTTCCCAATTGCTTTCTCTCAAAGGTGATAAAATAAGCTACCATAAAATAAGTTGCCAATGATATGTTGTTACATTTATACTCACCAGAGAGTTATTTCATAACTAATTAAGAATCACTAATAATCATAACTTCTTTGGCTCCTAATTCCTGTAAATCTCCAACCCAATTTCCAAGGCTTTATATTCAACTTGGTTGTTGGTACAATTAAACTCCAGACTAAAAGAGAGAGTCGTTTTAGTTCCTTTGGGCCAAGTGATCACCACTCTAACTCCTATACTCTTCTCCATACTAGAACCATTAAACTTCAATACCCAAGGTTGTTTATAAACCCCAAAAATAAGAAGCTTGTAACTGTTATTTTGTAGTTTAGTAAAAGGATGGTTTGCCAAAAAAATTAATTAATGCTTGCCCTTTCACCAATTTTTTAAGATAATAAATAAGAGTAAACTCTACTAATGTTAAACATCACTTTCCTACTCTCCCTATTATGAATGGCCTATTCAACATACTTTATCAAATCCGTAAGGGATATCACATAAATTTAACTATTGACTAAGTAATAACATAATTTAATGCATGCAAAGTATAAAGCTAAGCATAACCTCTCAATTTATGAGTACTTTCTTTCATTCATAGTCAAGATTTTGCTTAGATAATAAACTGCCTGCTCATGATCCATAGAATTATTCAGAGCGAAAAGATCTCATAAATTCACTTGTGGTAGAAATATATAACTTTAAAGGTATCCCTAGCCTAGGAGGAAGAGGGTTTAAATAGGTACTCTTTTATTTTATTGAAAGCAAGCTAATGTTTTTCCTCCCATTTGAACTCCTATGAATCTCTCAACCTGAACAGATCTAAGAATTCCTTGGTCTTCCCTGTGAGGTTGGATATGAATCTTCTTAAGTAATTCACTTGGCCCAAGAACCGCCAAATCTCCCTTGTTTGTCAAAGCTTGAGCCTCTTTGATTACTTTGGCTTCATTCCTGTCTATTTCCATGCCCTTGCTATGGACTAGAAAGTCGAGAAAGTTACCTACAAGCACTTTAAAGGCACATTTAAAAGGATTAAGTTTCAAATTGTAAATTGTCATTCTCTGGAAACCCTTTCTCAAATGCTCCACATGTTCAACAACCCTCTTTAACTTGATTACTATATCATCAATGTACACTTCCAATAACTCCTTAATCATATCATGAAAAATAACATGCATAGCCTGTTAATAAGTGGCTCTAGTATTTTTTAGCCTACATGGCAAGACAAGCCATTTAAAAGTTCCAATAAAGTCAAGATACCTAAATACCATTTTGTGAGTATACTCCTTTACAATCATGATTTGGTTACAACTAGAAAAGCCATCTAGGAAAGAGAGTAATTCATTTCTAGAAGTAGCATCTATCAACACATCTGCCATAGGCATCATGTACACATCTTTAGGCATAGCCAAGTTTAAATCCCTAAAATTAATACAAACACTCAACTTCCCATTTTTCTTAACAACAAGAACAATGTTAAAAAGCCATCTTGCATACCTCATAGGTCATATGAACTTCCTTTTCAGCAGTTTATCAATCTTTTCTTTTACTTTAAGTTCAACCTCCTTTGATATTAGCCTAGTAGGCTGCTGATACAACTTGAATTCAAATTGAGCATCTACAGCATCCAAATTTGCTTAGAATGGTCGATCATCAACCCAAATCACTTTTACATCATTCCCTTTCCATAATAATAAAAATTAGTGCAAGGATGAAGGAACGTACCAATTTGCATGGATCCAATCTCTTCTTAACAGTGCATGGAAATTAGCACTTGAATTAATGATAAAAAATGCTTATAACGATATACTAGATCCAACTGTCAACTCCACTGGCAAAATTTCTAATGTCTTTAACACTTCTCCATTGAAAGCCAACACTTGTACATTTTTTTCAATCAAGTTATCCTCTGTTCACCCAAGGAGACACATCATATTTAATGGAATGATGTTCACAATTGATCCATTGTCAATAAGCACTCTAGAAATAGGTCTCCCATTCATACTTGCTTTGATATAGAGCACTTTAATGTGTTTGGTCATCTCCTCATAAGGTTTTTCAAATATCACTCTTTTAGGTTTATGGGGATGGGATGCCTAGATAGAAATTCCAGTGTAACAATCTTCTTCTGTACCAGCTCCTAATCTTTGGGTCTTTAGAGACCTCTATCTCTTCGTTACTTCTCTATATAAATTCACTTGGTAAAGTAACCATATAAGTAGTAGAATCAAAAAGGATATAAATGCCTCTCACCAAGAATGACCCACTATTTCTTCCAATCTATTTCTTAGTCGACTTCTCACTATTTGCCTTCTTATAAAACTCAATTTCCTCTATTACTTTCTTATTAAACTTGGATTTTCCCCTCAAATCATCTCTTGACTAAATAGTTCTCCTCTCTATAGCTCTTCTTCTTTATAATCTCCTTTTTTGTGTTATACTCAAAATTTCAAGAAACTTTTTATGGTACACTCTATACCACTTCTAACCTATAAGAGCAATAGGAGGAATTGTAAATCTCGATTGCTACCTCTATTCCTTTATTTTCTCCTACTTTTTTCTACTATCAAGAAGATTCTTTATCTCCAACTTGCTTAGGCTCATCATTAGCCTTTTTATTTGGCTTCTTATACTTGCTAGCATTCAATAAAGATCATAAATCAAAAATGGTTAAAGCCACAGGAATAGGGAAAAGGTCTTTGTCCACCATCATGTTTCCTTTTTCTTAAGAAACTTGAGCACTCCTTTGTTAATCTAATCGTGGATCAAGTTTCTAAATGTCCAGCAATAATTGGTAGTATGAGTTCAGGAATTATGATATTTACAATAGTCTTTATCTTTCAACTCTTCCAAAGATGGAAACTTATAATTGGGTGGGAGCTTGATCACTTTTTTCTTAAACGATAACTTAAAAATCTCTTCAATTTTAGTAACCTTAAAGGTATACTATGGCTGTTATGAGGATGCAACCTACTTTCTCCATGCATTTGATACTTTCTTCACCAAAGAAGGACACCCATATGTCCTAGAATTTGATACTTCCATGACAGCCATATCTCAATTCATAATTTTTCCTGGTAATATGTTCCTACTGTAACTTTCCTCCTTTGATTCTCTTCTCTCAATAAGTCCTCGTATTCATACACCTTTACTGCTAAATTATAAAAATCCTTGAACTTCATTCCTCAAAACTTCTTATAGAGTTCAATGTCCAAACCCCTCTAAGCCATTTTTATGAATTCTCCTTCAGGCATGAAGATTTTGCACCTGTTCCTTATCTTTTTGAACCTAGTAATAAAAGAATTGGTACTCTCACTAGCTCTTTAAGTTACTTTAGACAATTTAGCAATACATACCTTAGGTTCAACCTTGAAGAACTTGTATGAAACTGTCTTTCAAGGTCTTGCCAGGTTTAGAGTAAATTTTGAGGTAAAGTTGTAAACCATGTAAAAGCAACACCAATTAGAGCATTGGGGAATAAGTACAATATGAAAAATCAAAATTATCATAATTCACCAATTCACTATACTGAATTGTGAACCTGGCTACATGTTCAACAGTAAATTATCCATTCTTTCCTAAGAACAATGCAAAATCTAGAATTCTATAACCTTTGGGGTACAAGTTATCCTTATCAACTACATTTGAATATGATTTATGAAATTTGAGGTGGTCTAATTATCTGAAGCCTGACCTATACAATTCCTCCATAACTTCACTAACAACTTCTATATTAATAGCCTCATGAAGGTTGTCCAGACGAAAAGCCTAATACATTGATATATTTAACCCTTAAGCATTTCCCCCCAGGTCTCTACCCAATGGTGCCTCTATATCATATTGATCAAGCTGTAGACAGGGGTTGGTGGTAGCAAAAATTGATGAGGGAGCATGGTTGGCCTAGCATTTGGTCGACCCTAAGGAGTTCTACTTCTGTCCTCTCTCTTATGATGAGGAAGATATATTTACTCCATAAGCATCCTTGATGTCTCTCCTACCTCTATATTTGGATGACCAACAACAACTCTTTAGCCCTCGAGTATCCCACTTAAGCCTTATCTTTGTGTAAATTAAGTCAACTCTTGAATCGAGGTGGAATGCTGCTGCAGGGATTGAGGAATATTCAACTTTTTGGCTACTTTGTTCATATGTGAACATAAGTTATGAATTGCCTTAGAGAGTTGAACCTCTTTTCGTAAATCACTCATGTTCGTGGTGAATTTTTCTATGTCATCCCCAATGATCTTTCCCAAAGAAGTTTCTACAATAACCATGCTCTCCCTCAAGACTTCAATAAAAGAATTTCCTAAATTCAGCCATAAATTCCTCTATAAACTTATCAGGTTTTTCACTAGCAAAATTAGGTCTAGCTGGATTCACCTCCTCTTGAACTTTCATTGATGCCTACAAGAGTTCCTTTACATGAATTCTACCTAAGGATAAAGCCTTTTCAAATTATTCCTTATTGGTAGGAACGTTTGTTTCTTATTCCTATCCTATAACAGTAGGAACCTCTTCCGAATCCTGGGATCCAAGTATGTCTTTGTTTAAGGCACTTCAAGTTTTAGGAGCCATTGTCATGCAAGTCCGACTAGGCATGTCAAAATTGTTTAGCACAGATTTAGTAAAATTAATTATAGGTGTTCCAAACGATCAAGTCCTCAATAAATACAACTGATGACTGTGAATTCCCAAGCTCCTTTTATAATTCATTTAGACATGAATTCTAACAAAAAGTACTTCTGCTAATTATAAAATATTTTAGAGAATCTGATTTTTTCTTTAGTTTTATCCTTGGTTCTGATGATTGATCCCTTTCCATTTTATCTAAATTGCCTGAGAAAATTACTACCCACACTTCCATAACTGCCACAAGCCCACATCTTGAAAAACTATTTTTATTAATTGCCTAATAAAATGATTAAATTAATCTTTAAAAATTAATTAACTAAATATAAATAACCTTCTGCCAAGTTGGTCATAATTAATTAATTAATTAGCTAGTAATCAGTTATTAATTACCTTAATTATATTAATTATAATTCTTAAATATCTAATTTATCTAAATTAATTAAATTAATCTAGATTTGGACTTAACACTTTTTTCATGTTTTAATCAATGTAGTCTAAAATTATTATATTTTTAAAAATATTTTGATGATATTTTTAATAAATAATAATTAATGTGATGAAAGTTCATTTTTATTGATATGAAAGAATGAAAAATATGAATTAAACTCTAAATTGATACAAAAATTAATAATTTAGACATTTAATGAAATAAAAAATACTACTACAAATACTACTCCTCCTCCTCCTCCTCCTCCTCCTCCTCCTCCTCCTCCTCCTCCTCCTACTACTACTACTACTACTGTTGTTGTTGCTACTGCTGCTACTGCTGCTACTGTTGCTACTACTACTGCTGCTCCTGTTCCTGCTACTGCTACTGCTACTACCATGACTACGATTATGACTACCCCTACCACTACGATTACGACTACCACTACCATTACCGCTACCGCTACTACTGCTGCCACTACTACTACTACTACTAAGACTACCACGACTACCACGACTACCACTACCACTACCACTACCACTACTGTTACTATTGCTACTACTGCTATTACTATTACTGCTACTACTACTATTACTACCAAGTCTACCATAACTACCACGACTACCACTACCACTACGATTACGATTACCACTACCACTACACACTACTACTAAAACTTTTTTATGTAAAAATATTTTTATATATTAATCTAAAAATAAAATTTTTCATTTAACCCAAGTATATAAAATAATTTTAATTAATACTTTTAACAGTAATTAAATTAATATTAAATTTTTTAAATTCAAAATTATAAATAAATTAAATATTCAAATTAATATCAATATAACTTATATAATATATTATGATTTTTCATTTTAATAATATATATTTATAATTTTTTATTATCTATATGAAAATTTAAAATGGTTAAATCAATCACTTTTTATATTTGAATAATATAATTTTTTATTATTTAATAAAATAATTTATTAATTATATTATTATTTATCTTATTACATTTTATATAAAAAAAAGTAATTAAAATTATTTGAGAGACAAAGTAAAATATATTATTTTTTATTTGAAGTTTGTAAATGTAAATAATTAAAACTGTTGGAAGAATAAAAAAGGTAAAATATTTATTAGAGAAAAGAAAGAGAAATAATATTAGAAAAGTAAATTAAAATAAAGAAAAAAAGAAAGAAAAATGATGAAAAAAGAACATTACGAAATCATTATTATCATTCATATTTATTAAATACAAAGTAGAGTTTTAATATTTTTTAGTAAATTTAAAATCATTATTTTTATGTGATCATCGATATAAATTTCATAATTAAAAATTAATTATATTTTTAAATAGTTTTTAAAATATATTTATTTATGACTCATTAAGATTTCTGTTTATTTGATAATTTAATTTTATATTTTGAAAAATAATTAATTTGAAAATATTAAAGATAAAATATATACATAGAGAATAATTAATTTGCTCATTTATTTTTATCTAATATAAATAAATAATTTACTTATTTATTTCAATATAAAGTAAAATAAATTATAAGCATGAGTAGGTTTCAGGTAATATATTTATGAAGATTTTGATAGTAATAAAAATAAATAAAAATTATCCTCTTCCCTATTAGGATGTGCTTGACAAGACATCGAAGTTAGATCTAGGTATGCTCTGATACCATTTGTCACTCTGATATTACTTGTCACGGGCAGAGTCATTACCCTCTTCCCAAAAAACATATCTATTAAAATGTGCAACCCTCCCTTTATAAACCCAAGATTTTGTCTATATCGTTCCGATGTGAGATATTTTTATCCTGTGACATAGAGTAGGGAGGGACACATGATGAAAAAAGGATAAAATCATAATTTTACTAATTGTCAGGTTAAAATTAAAAATATATTGCTCTTGATTACATTATTTTGAAGGGCTCTTTTAGTACATATATATAATGATAAACTTAAAAATATATTGCTCTTGATTACATTGTTTTGAAGGGCTCTTTTAGTACATATATATAATGATCTAACTGTAGACAAACGTAGCTGGATTGAACGCATATACAAATTAAACAACATACAGACATTGAAACTGAGATTTCATGTTCATTTCTTTGCTTTTTCATGGCTCCAACGATAGATTGGATCCACAGTTACTAAAATATGCAGCTTATCATAAAATGAGATGGGGTGAACTTACAAGCACTTCTACTACTTCTCCCTATGGCTTTCTCTACCAAGGTTTTTTTTGTTTTCTTGATAAAGGGATTTTAATTTGTTCCTTTTCTTGTGATTTGCTGCTGAATTTGTTGCTGATGGGTTTTAATTTACAAGGGGTGAAATGCTGAAATCCGGTTCAAGAATAGGACCTAACCAATCCAAAGTTAACAAAAGATCTGGACTTGAAGAGACCGCCGAAGAGAAACCTGGTAGGTGATTCCTGAGGAGCAGATTTTAACTCTTCAGGATTGCCTTTCACCTTCAGTATGGTCTGCCCGATTACTTGTCTAATTGAATCTATGGTTTTGGCGTCAACAGGATACCCTGAAGCGTCCCGTACGTAAAATGTATTGATAGCTTTGCCATCTCTGGTTGTTACTTCTGCTCTTGTGACAGTAAGGCTGTTTTCTCGAAAGATGCGAGTAACGTCAGATAGCAGTCCAACTCTGTCTGTAGTGCATAATTCTAACTTCAAGCCCTGAATCAGGAAGGCCTCAAAAAAATATCAACAATCAAAGTACTTGACACTCTTAACTAACCCAACAGCTAAACAAAAGGATCGCCAATTGAACTTTTATTTTTCTAAAATCTAAGAAATCCAAGCCTGTTGCTATCTTTCTGCTAAAGCATTCAACACCTATAAGAGCATGATTGAAGCATATTCAAAATAATCGACGAAGTGTACCTCCGATACTCTTCTCTCAATAGCCGCTTCTAGGCATTGAATCACCCTCATCCTTTCGGCATCTGATTTCACAGGGGATCCATCTATATGCCTGATATAGTACTCCTACAAAAACACCACAAAATCATTTAAGCAATCTAATTAATTTTAGTCAAATGACCACGATGCATCCATGCAGAAATAAAAGGGGTTGGTGGGAAACCTGATAAGCTTCGGGGCCCTCGGCATCAATATTGGCATGAAAAACTACATACTCCATGTCTGTCAAAGTGCATATAGTATCAAAAAGCAGTTTTGGTCTATCTTTGCTCCTTATGGTTACCACCGAGTAGTCCTTATCATACCAATTGACCACGCTCACATTAGGCCTTTGCTTCTCAACCAAGACCTCATCGTCTGTTCGTTCATAATCTCTATCTGCAAACATCATTTGGTGAAGCCTTCTCTCAGTATGAGTGATTCCATGAGACACCACAGTCTTTGCTCCCCTGGATATATTACTGCCCTTGAGCACATTACAGAGAAGCTCCCTGATCCTGGACAGCCGCTCTAGATCAATAATTGCAGACCCAGTTTCCTCATCAGTTACTTGCATAACAGCTGCAGCCCGTGTGTTATGCGTCCAGACCTCTGCACTCACCACATTGCATTTTAGGTGGGCGAGTACAGCAGTCACTTCAGATAGCAATCCTGGTCTGTCACTTCCTGTTAATTCAATTGCAGTGTAGTCCATAGAAGGTATGACCCCAACAGATCTCACGGAAGATGTAAAGCATGATTCAGGCCCCAAGGACTGCAAAATGAAACTAAATCATCATACCTGTCTGTATGCCAATAGTGCGCTTAGAAATAGATGAAAGAAAAAGTGGAGAAGTAATAAAGACGCACCAATCATAAACTTACGACTCACCTTTCGAATATAATCTAAAATTGCTTCATCAGTAATCTTGTTTCCATCTTGATCCCTAACATTAAAAACTAGAAACAAACAAAAGCTTGAAATCAACTTTATTATTCAAAATACAGAAGCCAAAATGAGAAAGTATTAAACAGGAAAATACACACCATCCATAAACCAGCCACCATCAGAAGATATGTAAGCTTTAGTTATGATAAGGTTAAGATCAGTAAAAACTTGTACAACTTCAAGAAGGATTCCATGTTTGTTAGCACTGTCCACCTGCATCATTAAAAAAATAAATAAATAAACAAGGGTCAAGAAACATGCAAGAAAATAAGCCAAAATAAGTAGGCAAAAACTACAGAGAATCTCACATACCCTCACGACAGTTGCATTCTTGCAGGATTCATTGTCAGTTATAATCCTGAAAGGCAAAAATAAAAATAAAAATAAAAATAATACTGGTTTGTTCAAAACTTTAGGCAAGATTCCATGAATTGAAGGTAGAAGAGAAAAAATTGCGAACCGGGGTGGATTCAATCTTCTAAAAAGTTTCTCATATTCATCATCCATAACATTTGAAAAGCTCATGTTGACGTCTGATGAGATAGAAATATGAGAAAAGGTACAAGAATAAAAACAGCCAATAATAATTGAAAGAGGAGGTCCATGGGGAATAAATATGAACCAATGAGAAAACAGATACTGGAACCCCAAAAAACAAAAGATGCAATTATAAGTGAATTCATTAAAACTACTGTTACAAGAAAACTACGAAACCAGAGGACCAAATGACACCCATTTTCCCATTAATTAAGAAAAGGGCAGCCGTACCAAAGCAGGGAAGGAGACCGAGAGACAGAGAGAGAGATCGAAGCACAGTTACAAAGAGCAAAGAATTTTCAATTAAAATCACAGCAAAGAGACTGAATAACTAACAATAGCACACAGCCCATTATTTAGCCAAACCCATTCACATCTACATCACCGAATTAATGATTCGTACAACCCAGGAGCTGAACGGAAGGAACTAACAGATACAATCATAGGCCGGCCAGCCCCCACCACCCCATTACCGAAAACAAAAATTCAAGCCGAAATAAAACCAAACCTAAGAATCAAAACTCGAAAGAGAAAATTTGACACCTACCCATTTCAATTCTTGATTATTAATGATCCTCTGAGCAGGAAAAATGACCTCTAGAAGGATATATAAGAGTATATATCTATATATATATATATACAGAAGAACTTATCCAACAAACAATTTATAGTAAATATACACAAAAGAAAGGAGTAGTAGCAAGTATATCGCAAAGGAGAGAGATCTGAGTTGGTACTCGGGTTGCTATTGGAAACCAAGAAGTTCACTGTTCTGAGTCTTCAGTTACAGTGTGTGAGTTACACCCTCTGCATGGATTTTTTATATGTACCAATATCACAGATTCAACGTTGGATATCATGATTTATATCCTTTATAATCCTGCTGGATCGGGGTGTAAGACCCTTAAGGTAAAGGTATTACCTTTTGAAAATCAAGGAAAAGAAAACAAGAATATTTTTAAAATTATAAGATTCAATTATTTACCTAAAAAAAAGGAATTCCTTTTTTTACATTTCTATATGGAAATTAATCAGACACACCCCGACACCATACTCTAAACCTTGCAACTTTTACAGATAAAAAATATATATAAATTCCCTTTCTTGTATCTCTCTAAGAAAATCCATAGCCTCCCCCTCTCTCTCTAAACAAATAATACGACGCTCTGTTTCCCACTTTCTTAAAAAACTGAGATCAGTATTATATTATTATTGTTGCTTCTAATTTTTTACTTTCAAAAACTGTGTTTTGAAATTAACAGAATATCTTATTTGAAGATTATTTTTATTTTAAAATAATTATCACTTTATTTATTTATTATTTTAATAATATTTATTTTATTATTAAAATAATTTAAATTTAAATAATAAATGGATAATTTTGATTAATTTAAAATTTATTTAATTTATTAGATTAAGATAATTATTTAATCAATTATTGTATAGATCAAAAATATTTATTTAATTGATCCATAAAATGTATTTCATTTATTAAATTAAAATAATTATTTAATCTAATTAATTTCATATATCAAAAATATATTCAATTGATCCAGAAATTAATTTAAATTTTTTTATATCTATAAATGCTCCCTCGAGATTTATTCATTAATTTATTTAAATAAATATATCTCAAATTAATTTATTTTGGATATTTATAAATAATATAAAAGTCAAATATATTTTAGAAATTAATTTGAATTTTTTTTATATCTACAAATGTCTATTTGAGATTTATTTATAAATTTATTTAAATGAATATATCTCGAATTAATTTTGTTTTTAACATTTATAAATAATATAAAAGTCAAATATATTTTTTTTAATATAAGGCTCAAATTTTCTTTTCTTTGGCAGGAGAGAATTTGGACTAAAACCAAAATTCCTTTTGGTGCATGGACTTTTATTTTTTTATTTTTTTATTTTTAAATTAATATTAAATAAAATTTAATATAATTTTAAACTAATCTCAAATTTCTCCTCATGCTTTGGCTCTTCTCTTCTTTTTATTATATATTTTTTTAGTTTTCAAATTAATATTAAATTAAAATTTAAAATATAATTTGAAGATAAACAATACTTTTATCTTAAACAAATATTATTAAATAATAATATTTGATATAGTTTGAAAATAATTAGGATTAAAACTTATAATTATCGTTTAATCCAATCAGAATTTTTGATAATTTTAAAATCGAAATTAAGTATAATAAAGGATCTTTATCCCTATCATAGTAGAATTTGAACTATAATCCTAATTTAATTTGGACTTTTCTATCACTATAAATAGAGACCTAGAATATCCCATTTTTTTACACTTCAACATCATTCCTCTCTTCCTTCCTTCGGTATCTCTTCCAAATTAGATTTTTCTTTTTTTTTCTTTTTTTCTTTCTTTTTTTTTTGTTTTTGTTGTTTTTTTGACAAGCAGGCTAACAACAAATTTCTTTTTGTAGGATTGCACTTAGATCATTGCATTATTTTGAAGTCAAGAGTATCATTCAACCATTTCCATCAAGTGATCTACTTCAACACTCAAGAAATTCAAGACACTTGAAGATTCAACTATCAACCATCTCCATCAAGATGAATAATTTCAAAATTCAAGAAATTCAAGATACTTGAAGATTCAACTATTAACCATCTCCATCAAGGTGATCAACTTCAAAATTCAAGAAATTCAAAAAATTCAAAACACTTGAAGATTCGACTACTACAAAGGCGATCACCTTCAAAACTATTTGATTTTTATATGAATAATTGAACTGGTAAAATAATTTGACATTATTTTAGTGTGAGTTGATTATTGTATTCAATCAAAATTGAAGATATTCAAGATACTTGAAGATTTAACTACCACCAAGGCTGTTACGTCTTTCGGCTGCGTAACATGCTTCCGTAGAATGACTATTAACTTCCTAACCGAGGAAGTCAATAGTTATCCTACAAAGGATTCCATACATTCCGTAAAATGTTTTTTTTATATATACATATAACTTGCATGCAAACTCATATTAATCTAAAACATTTATTATCCTAGGTTATAAAATAACATCATAATTATGTCATCAAAGTTATAATATACACACATTAATATTTTACATATCTTTAGTTTTGCCAAACTTACTTATTTACTGCTAGAGTACTTTATTTAAGTAGTTGCATGATAATTTATAAAAATAGAAGTTTGAAGGAATACTTAAACCATTTGCCAATAAACTGTTGATATGTCCAGCTGCTGCTTCTAACATTCCCGTTAAGCAACTTTGCTTGGTCCTGCATTTATCAATTGACAAACGCTGAGTATGAACTCAGTGGTGCTAATTATATCATGTAATACAAGCAATCATATAATCCAGTAGTTCTAACATTTAAAAACTTTAAGCATTTATATTCCATGATGTGTTGATGCCAAGTAAACATTATGTCATATACTTTAAAACAACATGTCTATTTCATTTGCATTTGATGCCATATATGTATGAATCATTTAGCATGACTATCTTTAAATATAATAAAATTTCAACCATAATAAATATTCAAGTGCAGTTGAGTTATCATTTAATCATATCATGAATTCACATCATATTATGTCATTTTTCATAAATTATGAATAACTTATATTTATGAGAATGCATTTATGCTATACATTCTCCCTCTTATTGCTTGTTCCATCATACCATTTAAATGCACATTTACTGGGTCTTTCATTATAACATAACTTTGATTATTTACATATGATCTCTTTTAACATCTTGCTTTTTAATTCTACTTCTTTCATATCATGATAACATATTATTTTATTCCTGTAGGAATTTATATTATTGTGCCTAGTATAATCATTTAGCTTTTTTCTCATATTACATCATATTCCTTTTCTCCTTATTTCACCATGTCATGCTATGTCATGTTTATGTTGAATTCTTTATGTTCATGATATATATATATATGATGCATAATTAAATTCAATTTGTTGTAATGCTATTGCATTACCAAACCTTTACCTCTTTGATCATTTAATGATCAAGGACTTCAAACATACTAGCATAAACCTGATATGTCCTTCCCTTTGTTAATATCCTTGGATGATTTGTGAATATTTTCCACTGGTTTACCTATTTCAAAATCAATATTAATATTTTATCAGTAATTAAATTCATCTTTTATCATTCTTATATTTATATACCACTGAAAAATTCAATATCATTTCTAATTTGTTTCCTTAAGTTTACTACTTAATATTCACCTTAGTAATAACTTATTTTATTTGAAGTCATTCTATCTTTTAATACCATTTTATCATCATTTTCTATTTTAAATCATTTATTTCTTTACTTCTAATATAATTTATTCATTAAATAAGTTAACAGTTACTATGTCATTATTGATTCATAAAATTATCATCATCTTATTTTTGTTTATATAATATCGTATCGTAACTTAAATTAGATTCTAAACTTTAATCATACCTAATAGTCCTTTAAATCAACTTTATTC
>CANYBF010497359.1:0-10667 GCA_948192965.1 Dalechampia spathulata
AAGTTTGATTAACATACTCTTGCATGGCATAAAGCATTCAAAGAGGCATACACAAATTATAAAGCATAAAGAAAGCGATAAAATGCAGAAAAAGTAAATGCAAAAATAAAAGTGTGGGTATTTAAATACAACCCACCCAAAAATAATAGAAAAGCAAATAAAAGAAAATAAAACAATTTTGGGTATTTAATACAACCCAACCAAAATAATTAAATAAAGCAATTAAAGTCCTAGTTTTTGGGCCCGAGGCCCAATTACTTTCTCCAGGACCCAAATGGGCTTGTTGTGATTGGGCCTCAGGCCCGGCTAAACATCCATGCATACTCATCCTCCTCCTTCCCAAATCAACCTAATTAGCTGCAAAATCAAATCCAAGCGCATAAAAGGGAACAAATGGAGTAATAATGGCATTAATCATGAAATCAGCACATAAATCACGCAAGCAGACATAAATAATCAAAAGGAAAACATGAAAATCAAGGAAAAATATTTTGGGATCATACGCGATCGCGTATGATATTGTGATGATCATACGCGATCGCGTATGATTATATGTGATCGAGGCAAATAATGAGATAATCACATGCGAAGGCTTAAAACATGACACAGGATATTCGGCAATCAAAAGAAATCAAAATAACATTTAACACATACGCGATCCCGTATGTTATTGAAATTAACATACGCGGTCGCTCATAATCATATGCGATCGAAGCAAATAATGAAAGTAAACACACGCGCGGGCTTAAAACATAACATAGATCACTCGACAATTAAAAGAAATCAAAATAACATTTAAAACATACGCGATCACACATGTTATTGAAATTAACATACGCGATCGCGCAAGATGATATGCGATCGCATATGACATGGAGATGATCATATGCGATCGCACATGTTCACAAAAAACAAGGCACAAAACATTAAAATAAGAGAAAACTACACACAAAACAACAAATAAGATCAATTTTCAATATAATTACGTATGGATATCATGAAAATCACACAATAACAATAAAAAACGATGGATTTACCAACCTCTCGTAGATTCTCCTTAGCTCCGAGTATAGGGAAAAGAAGACAGTCCAAAATCCAAGTTTAGGGAATGAAATCACCTAATCTAAGTGATTTGTTGTGAGTTTTTATGTTTTTCTAACCCTAATTGATTAGAATTATCAAAATTAGGTTAAGAATCAATTGATCACATTTTTACAGCTGCCAAAACCCTAATCCCGTAGGTCTAAATTGCTAAAAATTGCCAACCTAAAGTGCCAACCCTTCCAAAATGGAGTTCCAAAGCTTTTAAAATTGCTGCCCCGGAGACATACGCGATCGCATATGTCAACATATGCTAAACCCTAAAACATACGCGATCGCGTATGCCAACATATAAGGCGTGTCACAAACATACGCGATCGCGTATGTTTGTACATATGCAGTGGGTCCAGAACATACGCGGCGTGTGACATCCCAAAATGGGCCAGAATTGGCTCAGAATGGTCCGAAACGATCCGAAACAACCCGAAGTGGCCCAAGACCAACCCGAAATGGTCCAAAATCATCCCAGACTCGATCTGAGTTAAGCCAGTCCAAAATTAGGGTGTGACACCTGCGTTCTTTACACTAAAGGGCATGGCCTTATAGCAATAGGTCCCTTATTCTATGATGAAAACTATCTTCACCTTATCTATAATTGCCATGAGAATCTGATTATCCAGAAAATCCATCAGTAAATGAGTACATAGCACTAGTAGCTGTACTGTTGACCAACATGTCAATGTGGGTCAAAGGAAAGTCATCCTTTGGGCATGCTTTGTTCATATTCCTATGGTCCACATAGACCTTAGCCTTGCTATCTTTCTTGGATACTAGAACCATATTGACCAACTATTTAGGATAGTCAACCATCTTAAGGAACTTAACATCCAACTATTTTTAGACATCCTTCTTAACCTTATGAGCTTGTTCTAGTCGAAGGTGACACAACTTCTATTTAACCAACTCAAACCCAAGCTTGATCAGAGTTTTATGCCCCATAATAGTTATATCAACACCTGATATGTCTTTATAGCCTAGAGAAAAGGCTTTCAAATGCTATTTTAACACTTTTAATATTTCTATTCTCTCTTTTGAGGTCAAATTTGATGCAATCTGGAGGAGGCAAGGCTTGTCATCTATGCTAATGTTAACATTTTCTATGCATGATGCATTAATTTCAAAGATGCTCATATAATGCTCATGTTCATGCATTATGCTATTAGAATACACATCGTAAACATAAGCAAAATTATTCTTTATTGCATTATATTTGGAGGGGATTACATCATCATTGAATAATATAGAAATAGGGACATCATCATCCTCATATAAAAGCTCATCAAAGGTACTATCAACTATAGCAGCGATGTCCTCATAGACCTTTGGAAGCAGCAAATCTCCCATGTCTAAACTCTGTAGCTTGGCCTCTAGTGCATCAACTTTAGTAATCTCTAGTTCAAGATGACTAATGATGAGATCATCAACATCCCCAAAGATCTAGAGATCATTATCAAAGATGATAGTGGAAGGAGTAGCAACCTTCCTTAGTGTTATCAAGGCTGACAAGTCATAAACATTGTTAAAGATGGTGAATTGTTTATCGATGGTATCATCCGAGTTAAGCAACTTAGGAGCTCAATCATAATATGTCTCTCCTTGGAAAAATGCAGCCATTCTACATTCTTTTGGCTTGTCTAAACTATAAGGGTCAAACCCAATGCAATATTTCTCCTCCTCCATGGTTGTGGGGATGTTGAACTTAATTGGACCCTGCTGATATCGGCCTAGACTTTTGCCAGACACAAAGCTCATGTTCTATAACATTTTCTCCATATAAGGACTCAGTTGGTACAAGTATAATTTAGGTTATCTAATAGCGGTGACTTCAAAAACCAGTCATGAGAGAGACATCCTTTCTGATACAGGTTAAGGTAATCATCGTTAGTAGTAATAGTGACCACACCCTCATCATATGAAAACTTAATCTTATTATGTAGGGTGGATGGCATACCTCCCAAAGGATGAAACCATGGTTGGCCTAATAGTAAGGTAAAAGACACTGGAATGTCTAGCACTGTGAACTCAACTAGTGACTCAATCGGTTTGATTGTCATAATAGTAATGAAGTTGTTGGTAACATATCACTTGGACTTATCATATGCTCTGATGATGGTCTTGGATGGCTTCAGGTCTGTAGGCTAAACTCAACATTTGGGTAATACCTTGAGTGGACAAACATTAATGCCATAACCATTGTCCATCATGATATAAGGAGTAGTAAAGTTCATGATCTGTTCCCTGATGAAGGGCGTCTTGTTATGATGGATACCTCGATCGGTAAATCCACATAAAAAATGGTGATCATATCAGATTTCAGCTCTCGATTAACCAACTGGCTCTTCATGCTAAAAGCAAAGGTAGATAAGGAAATCCTCATGCTAGAAAGTATTTTGATGACTGCCCGTTGATGTTACTAGGAAGATAGTACCAAGTCTTAGATGCTTGATCAAAGATGTTCTTAGGTTAAGCAACCTCTTTACCCTTGTCAATAGGTTGCAGAGTTGGAGTGCTACTTGGACCAACTTTGTTCTTAATAGGTCTAGCCTCGATCAGCTTCTTTAAAGTGTTTGGCTTCTTCCTGAGATTGGGAGGAGTGAACACTTTTCCACTTCAATTCATATTGCAAATTTGAGAAGACATCTTATTGGTACACAATCCTTTTTACTGCTTAGGAGACTTGAATACCGACTTGCCAACCTTAAGAGTCTTGGTTAACTCACCCTTTTTAGAATTTTAAACCTCTATTGATTTAGACTTAGACTGAGTAATTGTACACTCATCATCTAAACTATCATACCAGATATCGATAGCATTAATATCAAACCCATCATCGAATTGAAAGCTAATGGCAAGTAGTCGAGCAACCTCCTCACTACCAATGAGAGAGAAAGAATTAAGGATCAAGGATTTTAGGAGCCCTAATTGGATCATGTAGGTTTTTTTAGTCTTGTGGTAGTTTGGTAATGGGTTTGTTTGGGTGGAAGGCTTGAATTTCTTGGGATCTTAAAGTTTACCCAAATCAATGAGATCCTGAATGACACACTTGAGAGAGTGACAATCATCAATGTTATGGCCATGGTGTTGGTGGTAGTGATAGTAGGTTTTAGTGTTTACTAAGAATAAGGGTGGTGTTTCAAAATTTAGCTCAAGAGATTTAATGAGCTTCGTTGTTTAGAGACACCGAAAAACTTAGAAAGTGGCATCCTAAGATTTAACTATCTTTAGGTTTGGGTATTGTTTCAGAGTATGGGGTTTAGTGTTTGTATATCATTGATGTAGTGGGATTTATGTTGTGTTTGGGTATAAGTAATAGTTTTGGGTTTGATGAAGGAAGGTTCCTTTTTCTTTAGACCCTTGATTTACTCAATCCTCTGGCCAACTAAGTAGATATCCTCAAACGTGTTAAATGTTTGATACTTCAGCTTATACTAGTAGAGTGGCAGTACCCCATGATAAGCTTGTTGATCATGTTATACTTTGATGACTTTTATCTAACTAGTACAACCTTATCTATCCATTGGCTAAATTAGTCCATGAAAGACTCATTAACCTTCTATTTCATCATCTTTAAGTTCATCAGTATGATGTCAAAGTGGAACTTGAACCCGTATTGCTTGTAAAATGTAGTACAAAGAGGCTTCCACTCGATCGTGGTTGCTTTGTTGAGACTATGGTACCAGGTTAGTGTTGGTTCCTCTAATGAGATGAAGAAGAGTTAGACAATCTAATCATCTAACAAGTCAGTAGTGTTCATCATCATGGTGTAAGTCTTGAAGTGGTTCTTTGTATCCCTTACCCTGTTGTACTTGGGAACATTTGGTAGTTTGAACTTGGTAAGTAGTCCTCTAATAGCTTGAATAGAGAACTCATCAAAATCTAGGTTAGAGCCCATCTCTTTGGTCTTCATGATGGACTACAATTGTTATATCTTTTGTTCCAGTGTAGAAGTCTCAAATTTGTAGATGTCATGCATGTGGAGTGAGACATCATCATCCATCTTAACATCATACTGATTGTAGTCTTCCCCTTTTCCTTAATAAGGGCTTGTGGAGTGATAAACTCTCTAGGATTGAGAGCCTCTTGGATCTGTTGTTGTAAAAGAGTTTTGAAGTTATTGGATAGAAGCTTGATCATTGACTAGTTGATGAGCTATTAAACTACAACAAGTGATGCATCATCGAGTGTAGTGGTGGTGACCTTAGATGGAGAAGCAAGATCTTTGCCAGGCTATGGTTCTGATATGTTTTTGTACATGATAAAGAAGATTACCATGGATGCATGTGTATGCATATGTGTTTGTAGGTAGTACACATGATGTACTATATAGGATGTATGCATTACCTATGCTAAGAAACATTTATGGCTATAAAAGGAAATTGCATGAGTATGCATGTATGTGTATTGGATAGAAAACATGAAAAATGTTAGTGAACATGTAGCATACAACAGAACTCTTTGCCACCCTTATATCTCTATGAAGATTGGTTGGTCCAAATATCTCCTAGGTAGGATCCTAGCCCTGAGTTACATTGGGAACTTAAGGTAAGATACTCTTAGTATGTGAGGCAAGTAAAAGGGGTGATTATTGCTCGATCATAATAAGGATTATGGTAAAAATTTGATAACATCTTGGTATGATCATAGTGCTATGATAAGAGAATGCCAATAAGATGAGGCATAAGGTTATACAACCATTATACAATCATGAAAGGATTCTAACTCTTAGCAGAGTAATATAAAGTAGGAAATTATGTCAGATTTGGGCAACTTCCCTAACATGATAAGGCATGGATTGATATAGCATACAATTAAAGGATCTTAGGTTTTAAATGTTAATATGATTAGCTACATGGGATTTAATATGATAAGAATAGGCTAAGGCCCTTAACTATGTTGTCCACAACCTATCCAACTTAATGAAATAATTGATATAAGACTATACCTAGTATCTATACATTCTAAGAATCATCAATGGCCAATAGTACAAGGTAACAAGTAGTGAAGGTAGATTTGCTTTCTAGAGGAGTCAAATAGAGTCCAAGGTACTCACTCATTCACAATCATGGGTTTGACTAAGGATAAAAGGTGGTGTATGTAGACACAAATTGTGTATATGATATGTCATAGAATTAATCCAACTAGGATAGGAATATTGATATAGAAACTCTAAGATTTCAACGCCATCACTCTTTCACTGTGGGTCCCTAATGGAGTTACCATTATGGATAGAGATTTCATTGTAACCCAGAGTGAAGCTTACGACAGACGATATCGAGGGTTGGAGCAAAAGTGTGGTCTTCTCAAGGGGCTACCTTGAAGAATGAGAGAAACTCAAAAGAGTCACAAAGTGGGAGTCATCACCAAATGGTTTTGGATTTGGTTCAATTAACCTATAATATGAGTGCTAAGTTAAACCCTTTAGAGATGGGTTTGGGTGGTTACATGGGATTTAGTATGGTAAAAATAAGCTAAGGTCCCCCATTACGTTATCCACAACCTATCCAACTTAATGGAATCATCGATATAGGACTATACGTAGAATCTATCTATTCTAGGAATCATCGATGGTCAATAGTATAAGGCAACGAGTGGTGAAGGTAGATTTACTTTCTACAGGAGTCAAATGGAGTCCAAGGTACTCACTCATCCATAATCATCGGCTTGACTCAGGATAAAAGGTGGTATGTGTAGGCATAAACTATGTATATGATATGTAATACAATTAATCCAACTAGGATGGGAAAATTGATATAGAAACTCTAAGATTTCAATGCCACCACTCTTTCGCCATAGGTTCCCAGTGGAGTTGCAACTATGGGCGGGGCTTTCACTGTACCCTAGAGTAAAGCTTATGATAGACAACATCAGGGGTAGGCTTAGAGCAAAAGTACAATCTTCTCAAGGGTCTACCTCAAAGAATGAGATAAACTCAAAAGAGTCATAAAGTGGAGTCACCACTGGAAGGTTCTAGATTTGGTTCAACCAACCTATAACATGAGTGCTAAGTTAAACCCTTCAGAGATAGGTTTGGATGGTGAAGATCTATTTTCTTAGAGTTTCTAATTTTGATTTTACCATTTTTGTTAGATTAATTATCCTAGGCAGGTGAGCAAGTAAGAGCATAAAGTAAGCATGCGGTGCAACATATTATAGTAATAAGCATAGCATAACATAATATGATAAAATATAACATGACATATAAGGCTATATGACATGAGTATGGCATAACATGGCTTATGTATGGCATGTGAAGTGATACCATAGTATAGTGACATAACATATGCATGACATGACATAGTGATATGCATGATGTGACATGTGACATGTGACATGGCATAATGATATATGACATGGCATAGTGGCATACGACATGATATAATGATATGGTGTGTGACATGGTATAGTGGCATATGATTGTGAGCGCCGGTTTCTACCGAGGCCTAGAGTGAGGCTTGTGAAAGTCACGGACCAGGGACCGCACTTAGAGTGAAAGCGCAGTCTTCCTAAGGGGTTCCCTTAGGGAATGATACGGACTCGAAAGAGTCGCAAGGGAGTCACCACAGGATGGTTCCGGATTCATCCAACCGACCCATAGCATGAGTGCTAGTTAAACCCTTCAGAGATTGGGTTTGGGTGGTGGAGATCTATTCTATGAGTTTCCAAAATCGATTTTACCATTTTAGTTGGGATTAATTGTCCTAAGCCGACAAGCTTGTGAGCGTAATTGTAAGCACACAGTGTGTCATGTGAATTGGCGTTGCAAGGTTGCACGTAGAATGACATATAAAGCTATATGGCATTTGGATGGCATGGCATATGTATGTCATGTGATATAGCTATAAAAGTAACATGGTATATGTATGACATGTGAGCATGTATGACATATCATATGCATGATATGGCAACCTAATGTGTAAGCATATATTATGGAAAATAGCGGATTACGTTATGCATTTTAACATTTTTGGCTCATTTTAGCGTTGGGCGTATAGTGTATGCAATGCGTATGCATAATATGTAGGATGAATAACATATCATGTGCATGACATGTAAAATGATGGATGTCATGGCATATGCATATCATGGCATAGTAAATGACATGCCTTATGCATAGTATGTGAATGATGTATGGCATATCATATGCATGATATGTATGATGGTGTAATACATGGTATATGCATGACATGTTGGAGGTATGGTATACCAAATGCGGGGCATGTGAAGTGATGTGTGACATGGCATATGCATGACATGTATAGTAGAATGTGCTTGTGTCATGTGAAATGTTAAATTATAACATGGCATGGTATAATTTTATGGCATACCATATGCATGGCATGTGAGAATGAATGACATACTATATGTATAATATGTGAAGTGAATGACATACCGTATGCATGGCATGTGGGGTAAATGACATGCTATATGCATGGCATGTGAAGTGATTGACATGTCATGTGTATGACATATGAAGTGATGAATGGCATGGCATATGTATGACATGTCATGGTGATGCATATGTGAATGTGTATTCAACATAATATATGTATGGCATACTGTATGGCATGTGTTATAGCATACGTTGTGGCATAGTATACGACATGGCATGGCATATATGTATGCATGATAAGGCATATTAGTAGATTGAACGTATTGGATTGCGTATTGGCATATTGGCATATTTATGTATTTATACATATATGCATACGAGATACAATATGTTATGGCATACGGTATATGCATGACATGCATAGTAGTGTGTGCATGTGTCATATGACATGGCATGTGACATGAATGACATAAATATTTAGGTAAATATAAATCATCCACGATCAAAAATAATTAACGGCTGGTGAAAGGGATCGAGGAAATTAGGGGATATTAGGAGGGGATTAATTATTACAAGCCAATAATAATCTACCCTATTACATAAATATTCTCGCATACATATTTTGGGACGTTATGTAATGTCCCCTTCTTCCCCGACACTATTCCTTGCAGTTTTGCACGATCCAAAAATGGGGATGGATTAATATGCAAAATAAACAAATAAAATTCATTAGTAGTAAATGAATTTTGGATTTAATTGACTAATCCAATACCATTTAAAAGTATGAACCAAGAGTCAAAATCCAGCAATTATTAGGTAATAATTGTATGAATTAATACGAGCCGAATCGTGAAAATTCATTTTAATAAAAATAATTTTAAGCAAAATTATTTTTATTTGATCATGGAAAATTAAATGGGAGGGCTCATATCACATCAAAATTATTGGAGAAAGCCACTCGACCAAATAAAATCTAATCCTGTCAAAGATCACATTTATACGATCAAAAATTGCATTTTATCTTAAAAATTAATTTTGAGGCCAAAATTAATTAAATGTAATTATTTTATGACTTTTCCAAAATATTTGAGCTATTGTAAAGCATCAAATACCACTGGATATGTCAAAATACGGTGAAAATATGGCCTAAAATACGATTTTTCTGGAAAAATGTGAACTATGCGCGCCGCACATCAGGCTATGTGCGCCACACATGGACAAGGTGTGGCGCACATAGGTCAACATGTGGCGCACATAGTTGATGAACCTGCACGAAAATAAAATCTGTCAGTACAGAAATGATATTCAGACAAAATCCAACAACTTTAATGAAGACAGTACCTCATTTTGACCTCGTTTCGGCCTCCGGTCTAATGAACCACACAATTAATTAAGCAATTAATTGAAATAATTAATTTTAAGGCTAAAATCTAGTAGATCTGGATGATTTATGACAGATCCAGAACCCCAAGTGCACGAAAAAGCTACTGGAGTCACTGGAAAATTCAAAAATTGAGGCGGTTTGGGTTGAAATAGGGTTTTTCTGTGAAAACCGGGATCTATGTACGCTGCACACAGATCTATGTGCACCACACATGAGGGACATATGGCGCACATAGAGCCATGTGTGGCGCACATAGCTTTGAAAACCGAAAGAAAACCAAAATTTTTCAAGCAGAAACCCTAGATCCGGCCCCGATCTAGGTAGATCGGACCCAAAACCAGGTTTTCGCTCGTCGATTTGCATCCAAATCATAAAAAAAATAATTTTTGAGTAAAAATTATTGAAAATCCGGCTTGTTTAAGGCAGATCCAGGGCACCCAAGGCATGGAAAAGCCTTGAATGGCCCTAAAATGGCCAGATTGGGAAAAAAATTGGAGAAAATTAGAAGAAAAATGGCTTTTTCTTTGAAATTTGGAGCCTATATGCATAGCATATAGGCCTATGTGCACCACACATGTGCTACATGTGGCGCACATAGGTCTATATGCACAGCATATAGACCCGAAAAACAGAGGAAAATGGAAGAAAAATAGAAAAATAGGAGGATTTACCTTATTCCAGCAGCTTTTCCTTCTTGATCTTCCTTGTTTCCAAGCTTAGGGAGCCTAACTAGGGTTAATTAGTCTCTAAATCCTTAGGAAAAATTAATGAAGTGTTTAATTAATTTTTGGAGTGATTTTTGCAGAGTTTGGCCTTGCCAAAGGCAATATTCGGGATCCCTAAAATGTTACC
>CANYBF010497401.1:0-50748 GCA_948192965.1 Dalechampia spathulata
AATTTCCTCTTTTGAGCTTTAAACTCAATTCTTATCATATACTTATCAACATAATCATAATTTCATATTATTTTCACACCAATAACATATAAAACATGACATAACACCAATTTATGAATGCACAATGAACCACTAAATTCAAGATGTGATATAACATATGAGACAAGAGAACAAAAAGGATTAAATTGATATACATCTTTAAAATGTTTTCAAAAGAGATTAATTGGAATATTTATTCTCAATCTTTTTGATAGGTTTTGTAAAGGTTGTGAGTAATATTGTATTCTTAAATCGTTTGATTTTTATGAAAGGTTATCAAGTTTGTTTATTAAGTAAAACTTGAAGAGGTTATAAGTGAACCTATGAAAACTTGAGGTTACAAGTTAGTCTACTAAAAACTTGTAGAGGTTGTCAAGTTAGTCTACTGAAAACTTGAAAAAGTTGCCAGTTTAGCCTATTGAAAACTGGAAAAGGTTGCAAGTTAACCTATTGAAAACTTTTGTTGTAAAGGTTCCAAGTTAGCCTTTGAAAACTTGTTATTTTAATGGAGCCTCAAAACACTAGTTTTGAGAGGGAAGATGTAGACATTAGGCTAAACCACTATATATTATATGTCCATTATTCTCTTTTCTTCTTCTAAATTATTAGCCTATTATTTTTAATTGCTTTATTTTACATAGACTTTTAAAGTTTTTTTACTTTAATCAATATATTATTTTCTAAAGTGGAGCTTTTAAAAAACAATCAAGTTATTTCCATAACTTTGATTTCTTTCTGAATTATTTTTGTTTTAATAAAGCAACTTGCTAAAGTTTATTTTAGTTTATTGATTTCAAAAATATTTTGCTAGTTTTGAAAATTGTTTGTTAAAAATTGTTTTAAATTTAAAAAAAATTTTCAATTGACCCCCTCTTGATCACTACTTTTGGGACTAACAATAATGAATGCAAATATAAATTACATTTCTCTTTTCTTGTAGTAATTAGATTTCTCTATTTTCTGTAATTTCATCACTTCTCTGTGAGCACAACAGTCTTTATATATGATTGTGCATAATCTAAACTGAGTATATTTTTCAATCATTTATTTTCATAGTATATCTTTATAATTTTTATATTTTTTGTACTCTCTATATCTATATATGTATCTATATCACATCAATATATAAATATACTAGCATCATCCTTATTTTAACATTTATATATATATATATATATATATATATATATATATATATATATAATTATATCTCTCTCATTCCTCTGAAATTGCATTCCTCTTTTCTCATAGCAATTGCATTTCTCTATTTTCTGTAATTTCATCACTTCTCTATGAGCACAACAGTCTTTACATCTGATTGTGCATAATCTAAACTGGGTATATTTTTCAATCATTTATGTTCATAGTATATCTCTATATTTTATATATTTTTTGTACTCTTTGTATCTATATATGTATTCGTATCTGTATCACATCAACATATAAATATACTAATACCACCCTTATATATATATATAACTATATCTCTCTTATTCCTCCAAAATGTCATGCCAATGATGAATGATGCATGACTTATGCCTTTATCCTATATGTATTTGCATAATATTAGCTTAAATGTAAAATAATAATGTTTCAGCATATTCATATCTATCACATATCCAAATAAATAAATAATAATCAAATATTTACAACATTATACAAAGACATACTTGTAATTAACAAGCCTTTATATTTTACCTATAAATCTCATTCATAAATAATTAATATTAGGTACAAAGTTGTTATAGCTTTGTTTTTATTGATCTGTGAAATAGGGGTAGTGGGCCTTTATTTCATTTGCTTGTTATACATAAATTGTTATCAAATAAGTTACGTTAATATCTTGAACACATATATTTTCAGATATAATGTATATTTATATATACCTTCCAATTTCAGAGCACGTAATCAAGTAAGGAAAATAACACATTTATATCTTCATAAAATGAATAACCTTTAGCCACATCATTAATTTTAATATATGCTAAGATTGTATTTTAATTATTACACACATGCCATTATACATTTTTTTATCTTCTTTGTATAAAATTTTTACAACATCTGGGTTACTTATTGACAATTTACTTGATTACTATCCATAATCAAGTTAACTTGATGGCATCAAATATACAGACTAATAATGTACTACATAGCCTCACCGATTCTATGAGAACTCAATAATTTATTATAAGTTCGTATTATTATTTTTTTAGTAGTATCAGCAACCCACACATTTCTATCTTCAAGTGGTCTATTTAGTTGTGATGTAAATGCTTACCATATATTATTTTCTTATTATCCTATAAATAAGGTAGTCAGCTATGCGTTCATGGACACCCGACATTCCATGTGTTCTTAATAAGTACATATAACATTGCTACGACATGGACATTTTAGTCTTCTCTATGCCAATTTACCATCATTTCTCACAATATCAAGGCTGAAACATAGTATAATGGTTTAGTGAAACATGACAAAAAATTCATGTTCAATATGGATACATTCATGACATCAAGGAAATAACAATGCTTCATATTATTGTAGGTGTAAGTCCCGTATTAATGCATTCGGCTCATTAATCCATTACATTACTTAATGCAATTATGTAACATGTACCTCTAGCGTGAACCTTCCTAATGGTATCAGTGGGGTCACGCACTTCCCTAGTCAAATGGTCCACTTAAGAATTTTAAGAATGTTTGTCAGTTGCTTCATTGTACCATAGCATCAATAAGAATTTCCATCCTACATGCATAAGTCAAGCACGCACACACAATCCAACCATCTTTGGAACTAGCAACATTAGTCTACCTCACTATTTTCAAAATTAAACTTTGACTCATGATTGCTAAATCTCAACTAATGCGGCCCTACAGTCTTGCTAAATTTTATGCATGAGAAAACTTGTTCCCTCCAGCTGAGATTGGCATGAATTGAAGCCACAATTCCCTGTTTCAATGATAGTTTTTGAAAATTATATATGTTGTCCCAACTTATTCAGTTAGTTACATTTCTTTTAACTCATTTGAAGTGAAACCAATACCCACGGTTCAACAGCTCAATTCTGCTAAATTCCAGCAAGTAGTTATCCCACTAATTATTTATATCCATAACAGGGGAATGAATTAGTCATTTTAGAAAATTAAGCTGAGAATAACTTCCCTTTAAGGTTACTGTTGGGGAGGCAATCCAAAGTCCCACATTGTTTAAAGAAGTCAAGAAAGACTTGTATATAAAACATCCACACCCACCCTAGTAGAATGAGGCCTTTTGGGAAGGAGCCCATAAACAAAACCATGAGGGCTAAAAAGCCCAAAGTGGACAATATCATTCTATGTAGGGTGGTAGGAGCGGAGCTCGGGGGCACAACAATTGGTATCAGAGCCCGGTTTGAAAATAGAGCCCGCAAGTGATCCATGTTAGGTGTACCTTGTGTCGAAAGTCTTCCTGATGTAATGCGGTGGTCAGGCGGCGTGTCCCATTGGTGCATAACGGCGGTGCAAGATGATTAAGATGGATCTTGTGGATTATGACTCGAGGGGAGACCGTGGATTATGACTCAAGGGGAGACCATGAGATCGGTGGTCCTTTAGCTTGAGGGGAGGATTGTTGGGGAGGCAATCCAAAGTCCCACATCGGTTAAAGAAGTCAAGAAAGACTTGTATATAAACATCCACACCCACCCTAATAGAATGAGACCTTTTGGGAAGAGCCCAAAAACAAAACCATGAGGGCTAAAAGCCCAAAATGGATAATATCATTCTATGTGGGGTGGTAGGAGCGGAACTCGGGGGCACAACACAAAAATCATCTCAATATTATTGATTTATAATATTATACATTTACATTACATCCATATATATATATATATATATATATATTTATCATATTATTTATCATTTCGAAACTGTGATCGTTATCTGTAGGATTATGATGAGAGTAGGAGAAGACTCTCCGTGTAAGTATGAACTTTGTAATAACTCCTGTAAGGATAACCTCCATGACAGATTAACTTTTGAGTTTCAGGATCACATGAAGCCAACTCACTGTTTCTAATCTGAAGCAGAATTTTGCCGTTTTTTCTCAAGC
This sequence comes from Dalechampia spathulata, assembly GCA_948192965.1. NCBI lineage: Eukaryota > Viridiplantae > Streptophyta > Magnoliopsida > Malpighiales > Euphorbiaceae > Dalechampia > Dalechampia spathulata. The sequence continues at coordinate 4,129 of CANYBF010497401.1, forward strand.
TTAACACCCTTACTAACCCACCATGATCTTCCGCACCAAAACTGTATTCCTTCCTCCATGATTGAACTCCACCATCCTCTTTCAGTACCCAGATCGAACATTGCTCATAGTAACCAAGACTCCATGAAAAATCATCAGATTTCCATGACAGATGTTGTATCAGAGCTATTGATTCACCAAAAACAACCAATGTCAGATGATTTTCGTTGGTTTCCCCAGCTATTTCGTCAGGAATTCTTATTTCTCTAAACTCCTCGTTTCCCAAATCAAATGAAGCTATTGCCAGTTTTCCAGGTGATCCTTCCTTGCCTGGAATCCTTACAAGCCAATGAAGATTACTGTTTGAACAAGCTCGTTTCCTATCGCCATAACAGAAACTGAAAGACGGATGGTTTTCAATTCTTATACTTCTCCAAGCAGAATTTCCAAGCTCATAGATCCTGACAACAAGTGGTTTCGTATGATCCTGATGATTTAAAATCTTAACAATCTTATACTCATTTTTCCTGGAATCAAACCCAAAACCCACTGCAAACGAACTATCACTTGACAAGATTGGCAAACATTTTCGAATCACAGGATTCCATAAATAAAACCGAGCATAATGAGAATCAGATAAACATACCAAACCATTGCAAGAACTGACAATTTCCAGATATCTTTCATCTTTGACAGGAAGAACAAGTTCTTGGTACATCCTGAAAGATTCATCATCTTCATCATCGCTGTACAGAGTAAATCGTTCTTTACAATCAGGAACAGATTTCTGCTTGACAAGGGCATAGGATTGTGGTCTGCTGGAGGATTGGATGGAAAAGCTGACATGACTGGAAATGAAACTGGACGCTGAGATCAGAGAATTCCATGATTTGCATACAGTTCTGCATTTCAGAAGAGATTTGACTGGAAATCTCTTGAGGATTTCGACCAGTATCTCTTGCGGGATATTATCAAACATGATCTTTGATCTGTAATTGGTTTCCAAATGGATAAAAACGATGTTTTATAAAGAATCAAGAGCAGGCGGAGGATGATGAAGACATGGATGTGGGCAAATACAAATCACTCGCCAAAACCGTTGACCACATGGTTCAGCAGGAACTTCAATAAGGCTGGCTGAGAGATGGCTTTGTATATTTCCAAGTGTGGTTGCGTGATTAACCCACGCTTGACCCATCTTTCTTTATTCATAATTTGGAGTTTCATCCGTGCAAGCAATGCCAATTATCCTTTTTTTTTAAAAAAAAAAAAAAAGTAAATTGCATTTACATATTTCTAATTAATAAATATTTAATAAAATGATAAATTATTAAACTTTTAATTACTCTAAATGAAGATTCCTTGCAACTTTTAAAATAAATCATTTTATACATGAACTTATAAAATTATATAAACAAACAAAAGGTAATATTAATATTTAATTTTTAATATTAGAATATAATTAAGGTTTATTGAATATGATATAATATAATCATTATATTAATTTTAAATTTTATGATTAATGAAATAAAATATGGAAAATGATAATGTGATGTTTACAATAAAATTTTATTCAAATTTATTTTGTAGATATCTTTTAGTAAATGAGTAACTCTAGCTAGATAATATTTTATGAATCGACTCGATAAGAAACTCATAAGTTAATCCATTAATTTATATAAAAATAATTTAAATTTAAATATATAAATTCTTTTTAATATAATTATAAATATAAAATTATAAATATTCATAAAATATTATATTTTTATTAATAAATTCGTTTTACTTTTAAATAAAAAAATAAATAATTGATTTTATAATTTATGTTTATTAAATTTAGTTAAGATTGAATTAAGTTTGTTTAAATTTATAAGATATAAAAAATTTAAATTATGATTAATAATAAATAATAAAATAATATCTCAATATAGATATCTCAACAAAATCGTCCAAAATTTCACGAGTCCATTAAAAACTAAGCCTTAGCAGGTCCAGTTCTACACAGCCATGGTGGGTGTGGGTTAGGCTTAGGACCCAGAAACCATGGCACCGAAAATCATGATCCTGACGCTTACATGGCAGCTTTTAATTGGTCACAGAACCACCCATTTCGCCTCCTCTCGTCAGCGGTTAAAACTTGCCATCTTATCTCTTCTCCGTCGCAAAATGGCGATGAACAGTTACTTCCATTGAAAGTAAATGATTCTAATTATCCTTTTCCTTGATTGCATATTTCCATGGCACTAGTTTGTTGTAAAGCTAATTTCCGGGTTGGTAACTTTCTGTATGAATCTCTTACTAGAAACAGTCTCACAACAAGGCAAGACATCCCTCGTTTATCTGATTATGAACCCAATTCTGCACTTTCAATTCGTGACGTTCTCTGTTTTTCTGGGAATATTCCAGGCCTTGCTCAGGAATTCCTTCTGTAATCTCTTCCAACAGATTGTTCCGGTTCAGTTGTAGCAGAGAAAGACTTTTGTATGGGATTTTGAATGTAAAGAAACAAAGCCAATGTAGACGAATTCCATGTCAGAGTACAACCCACAATGCAGATGGTACATTTGAAGAAGGAAAAGAGGAGGGAATTTCTAAAATTACATTGATATGGAGAGCCATCAAATTGCCAATTTATTCTGTTGCTTTAGTTCCTCTTACGGTAAGTTCCTTCTCATTTCCCTTTTCCTCTTCAATACTTGGATTTAATAGCCTTTATTATGACAGAACATGCTTAGAACTGGTTGCTAAATTAGCGACCAGTTGCCAATTAGCGACGGATTATTTAACAATTCCTTTAAAATCCGTCGCTAAACCAAAAAGGGAGCTAATTTCCATCACCATTTTGAATCTAAACTTGATTTTGTTTCTCGGAACAGGTGGGTGGTGCTGCTGCTTATTTGCAGACAGGTGTGTTTTCAGCCAGGCGCTACTTAGTGCTGTTGGGTTCTTCAATTTTGATCATAACGTGGCTGAATTTGAGGTTAGTTCTGCAGAAACAAACAGAAAACATTGATTTATAGAGAGATAAATTAATCATGTAGGATTATAAATCTATTGTGTTACTCGTTTAAATTCTGTCGTTTTTAAGACTCTTATGCATTGTCTATGGACAGCAACGATGTTTATGATTTCGATACAGGAGCAGATAAGAATAAGAAAGAGTCAGTGGTGAACTTGCTTGGCAGGTAATAAAACTGTCTGTTCATAATAACTGGTCGTTCTTCCATTGTTGAAGTATAATACAGTTTCATATAATTCAGATTTGGCTAATGAAAAACTCCATTGTTTTCGCCATGGAAGCCGTTCAGGTACCTCTCTTGCTGCCTACTTGTCTCTGGCCCTTGGCTTCATAGGGCTGACATGGACATCACTAAGTGTTGGCAGCTTGCAAGCAATATTGTTACTGGCCTGTGCAATCACTTGTGGCTATGTATATCAGGTAAAGAATCACCTTCTAGCTTGGAGTTATCACTTCTGAAAAACTGAATCCCTTTTTAGTTTTGGAATCATTCAAGCATCAAACTAACTAAGATAGTCTAGTTGATCATAATGTTTGAAAAGGCACGTTCAATATGTCAAGCACACCGAGTTCAACCGGATGCGCCGTAAAGCCCAGAAGGCGCCTGACGTCACTACGGCTCTCGACTTCTGGGTCCAGGCACACGTCTTGAATTTCAGGTCATTTGGAGTGGTATCCGGAATTTCTGATGCTCATTACTATTGTATCTGTGCAGTGCCCGCCATTTCGGTTAAGTTACCAAGGATTAGGTGAACCCTTATGCTTTTCAGCATTTGGGCCATTTGCTACTACTGCTTTTTACTTTCTGTTGGGAAATGCAAGGTCTTACCATATCTTTTTCAATTCCAGTCATCAGATTTCAATCCTGTTTAATGCATTTCTAACATCTGTTTCATGTTTTTATTGACAGTGATACGGCCAAGCTTCCATTAACAGGCACAGTTCTTTCTGCATCATTCCTTGTAGGATTCACAACTTCTTTAATCCTCTTCTGTAGCCATTTTCATCAAGTAGGGCTCTCTCCATCTCTCCTTCTTTGTGCTCTTTACCATCATTTCACTAGTTTTTGAACTGCCATATGCATCCATCAGATTGAAGGAGATAAAGCTGTTGGAAAGATTTCCCCACTGGTATGTGTTCTTGGCTGAAACTGTCTCGTTGCTTGTTCGTTACTTACTTGAGCTAACATAATATTAAGGCTAATTACAAATAATTCCTTCAAACTTTTATCAACCTTTCTCATTTCTCTGCAGGTCAGAATTGGCACCGAAAGAGGCAGTGACATGGTGAAAGCAGCCATTGTTACACTCTATTCTCTTTTGATTGCTTCTGGTTTAAGCAAGCTTCTTCCCTTTCCTTGCATTGTAAGTCAACATGGCCCATTTTTTCCCACCATGAGAAAACAAGGAACAGAAAGATCCTGAGATGGTCTTTCTGGCTTCTAGTAATCATTGTTCTATCATCAGTTTATCGTCTACTGCAGCTTCTATGTGGCCTCACAATGCCTATGGGGAAACTGGTTGTTAGCTTTGTTGAAGAAAACCATAAGGTAACATTTTAATAGAGCCCTTATCAGTGAAATAATTTCCAGGAATTTTGAAACAGTCAATAAAAAGAAATTGTATTTTTTGAAAAATTACAAAAATAACACAATTTTATAAATATTTCAAAAAAACACCTATTGTTTATAAAATATTTAAAATATTAAAGTAGGAATCGAGTAAGAATAACAATGAAATAAAACGAAACGAAGGTAGAAAATTATTTTCTATTCACATGTCATGAACTAGAGTAGAGGTTATTCTTGCAACTCTTTTATGGCAATGCTTAGAAAAATCATGCAAATGCAGGGTAAGGAGAAGATTTTCATGGCAAAGTATTACTGTGTGAGATTACATGCTTTATTTGGAGCAGCAATGTCAGCAGGACTTGTAGCAGCCAGAACACAACTATGGAAGACAAATTTTCAGCAATTTTCATTCGTCTTCAATAGTAATTGATAAAGTATTGAAGAGATCATTTTATTTATTATCTAGAGACAATCAGATGAAATCTTTCTTCAATTATCGAGATAAATCAAATCATGTATCACATAACAAAATATGATTGAATTCGAATTTGTTATATTCCATCAAAACATGGAATACAAATTTAAAGAGTTTCATAGTTCTTGAAATTTGAAATCCTTGCGAAATTGGTAACACATGGTTATAGTGGTTCGACACAATTCTTGTCTACGTTCACTTCTCCTAAGTCTTCCATTTAGGGTTCCATTAACCAGTATTTTTAGACTCACGCTCAAAGCCTTACAATCAATTACAATCTCACAAACTTTCAATTATAATATAATGCTCAAGTATTAATCACATATCAACCCAAGATTACAATATCCAACACTTAGGTTATGAGAATAAAGTACAAAAAGAGTTTACAACATAAGATTGAGATTCTAACAAGTAAATTTACTTGCAAATGATGTTCACAACTGAAATGAATCTTTGCTCATAGAAAATAGTCGTTAGAAATGTAATAGTAATGTGTAATTTATGAAAAAGATCCATTAGAAAGACTTTAAAATCTTTATGTAGATGCACATATGGTCCTAGGATACCCGTATACCCATATCGATTTAAAATCAATAATTTAAAAAACTTTGTCGAGAGCTAAGTATGAGTGTACCATTCTTTGGTACACCTGTACCAAAGCTTTGACACAAATGTAAAAATAGGCCAAATGCTAGGTACGGTCGTAACACTTCTTGGTACGTTTATAAGCTTCGACATGATTTCACAACATTTGGTACGCTCGTACCAAAACCAACAAATCAAATCTGACTTGGTATAGTCAGTCGTATGATCATATCAGACAAAACATAGAATCCGTACGTCTGTACTAAAACTAATACGTTCGTACCACATACATACAGTCAATATCACTTGGTACGGTCAACTGTATGACCGTACTACACAATAAATATAAGTGACACGCCCGTATTAAACATGGTACGTCCATATCATACATAGAAAAAACGTTTCAAATTGCAACTAACTTAAATTGAATTAATCAAAATACATACATCAAAATCCTCGGTCTAACAAAATTATTTTCATTTTTCTTTTTATTTTCTTTTACAATCAAACACCAACTTAACTTATTTATTTTTAAAGAAATAACAGCTCCAAATATCAATTAAAGAAATTATTTTAAATTATAATTTTTTATAAACTAAATAAAATAATACAATTTTAATTAAATTAGAAGTATTATTATTATAGTTATTTTTATAAATTTCAAATTTTATACTTTATTTTAATATACTTCGATGAAATTATCTTTTCTAATTTTAATGAAATATTGTATACATTATATATATGTATATATAAAATATGAAATTTTTTTAAATTTAATTTAAATAAAATAAAAATTAAATGTTATGTAATAAAATAATTAATATTTTTATTAATCATCTAATAATAATGTTACTTATAAATTATTTTTTTATCAAACACCTTAACTATTTATTAGTTATTTATAAAATTTTAAACAAAATAAGAAATTATTTAAATATTTTGATGCTTTTTTAAGTTGAAATTAACTTATAATTTCTTTTTAATGTTAAATTGAAAATGGCAATAGACTAAAAAAATTTAAAATGGGCAAATTGGTAAGATTTTGTGAAATTGTGGGTTAAATTTATAGAATGTACCAAGTTGAGGGGTAAATTAGCATTTGAAATCTATCTTCAGCTCATACAACATGGAAAAAGGAGGGAAAATCATCCTTTACTCACCTTCATCCCTTCCCTCCAATCCCTTCGTTCCAAAGAGAAAATCAAAAATTCAAATGAACTGGAAAGCTTAATATCCTGTTATGGTTCTTTCTTTAACTAGATTCAAATCCCCAGTTGATTAATATCAGTATCAAGAATGATGGAGTTCAATGAATCAGATGATCATCTCAAACTCTTAGCTGAATTTCTAATTCGGCATTACTCTGATCAGCTTCGTGCAATTGTTCTTTCTACTGATACTAAGCTTCATTATCCTCTCTTCATCGAGTATGTTTTCTGTTTCCCTTTATGTTCAATTCTTCCTTGTTTCTCCCCTGAAAGAAAAAAAAAAGTTCGCTTCTTTTTTCAGTTTTGCAGAGTTAATGGACGAGAATCCTCGACTTTCTCATCTTGTTTTCTCCCAGCCAACTGGGTTTTGGAGACTTTTTGATAAGGCTGCTTTGTGGGCTCATGTATGTGATTTTGATTCTTTTTGCTATGTCTTTCTTCAATTTTCCTGTTTCATTTGTTTCGATTAATGATATTTTTATTTGGGTTCTAACTTATATTCATGTTTTTTCATTAGACTGTTTATCTTATAACAAGAAGCTGCTTGAAATTGTTCATTACTCTGTGATTGTTTAAAACACTTGGACCTTTTTTGGTTTACCGTATTTAAAACATATTTGATTATTTTGTTTGATTATATAATATTAATGTAATACTAAAATACATAAGTAATCATTCATTAATAAATAATTTAAAACACAATATATTTTTGATTACATTTCATCCAAGTCATATAATATAATGCAATATAATGTAATGAAAAATCCATTATATTATATTACTTAATTGATTATATTACATATTTAATTACATTATATCTAACTAAACTAGAAACTTAGGTTTGCATTTTTCTTTAACTTTGAACTTTGACATGTATAATTTAGGTTTACAATCATTTTGAAGTTCAGAGATTGTGCTTTTGCTTTTATTTTTGCCAACCATTAAGATTGAGTCAATTAATGATAAGCAATTTCTTTGATACGTCCACATTTATAATCATCAGAGTGCATGATTGTTCAGGATTACCTTTCTGATCTGTTTAGGAATATTGTTTCATATAGAAATGTTTGTAATTGTACCATATTCTGTATAGGACATTATATGTATAAATAACTCTGATGTTATGAATAAAATACATGTCAGTTACCATCTTCACCTTCAAGAAGTGATCCTTCTATGGCAATTTAAATGATGAAATATGTGTGGTTGTTTTGACTTTGTTATTTCTACTAAAGTTGCTTCAATTGTTTTTAATATGTGGGTGTTTCTTGTTTTTATGTCTTCCACTATATTTGTGGATGTGTTTGTCATTGTTAATCCATAACTTGTGCGGTTACATGTAGAAAATTGTGCTGAAGAACCTGAATTTCGGGGAGAAGGGTACTGAGAAGAAATTCATTCATGTTCGTATTAATGTCAGTGGATCTCCACTTGAATGCCCTGGTTGGTTTTTCTCCCTCTTCCTATGCAATGCTCTTCAATGTTGTTTACTTGGCTTATTGGTACATGAATTTGTGGTTTGGATTTAACATAGAGACCTTCCCAAGCATTGGGCGTGTAAGAGTGAAGCACCGAGGGATTCTTTTGACGCTGAAAGGAATTGTAATCAGGTCCGGTGTGATGAAGATGTATGAAGGGGAGAGGATGTATCGGTGTCGGAAATGCAAGCATGAGTTGGTTTTACTGTCTAACTTTTCAGTCTTTAAGAGTATTTTTGGCATTGGGGTTGGAATTTGTTTTTTGAAAAAGCAATTTGAAGCTGTTTTTTAGCTGATTTTGTGTTTTCTCAATGAATTTCTTGATGCTATGCAAATCTTTGTAGAATTAGAAGCAAAGGATGAAGCTTTTTGTTGAGTTTGTTTGTCCTCGTGCTTTGAACATGAATAACAATACAGTTGAATGCTATGTGAAAACTGTAATCAGTAGTATGGTGCGCATGAGATATGAAAATTCCATGCAGAGAAAATTACTTTTCTCTTATCTCATGATAATCATGTTTTTCATAATACAGGAGCTAGATTTCATTTTGATTTTCTTAAGCTGTTTCAGGCACCAGCTGTATCAAAAAGAAGAAATTGATGTGCAAGATATTCTTCACCTTTTAATTTTTTAACTCTTGTTTGATGAGCATCCTGCATATTGAAATGTCTTTCTTATGTGAAATATTTGGATTGAATATGCCCTTGCCATGATGCTGGATGACAAGCAGATGGTTTGATGCCATACCTTTTCTGAGTCACCTATGGGCCAGTTAGGGGTTAGGGGTGTGCAAACAGTCAGTTTAGTTTAGTTTGTGAACCAAAATGTTTTGATTCTGAAAAACGCATTGAACCAAATAATTAGGAGGTTTAAATTTTCATTTTTTGAGCTGATTTTGTCAATTTTGGTCCAATTTTTCAGCCTGGTTTGGTTTTGCACATCCCCTAATTGTTGTGGTTTTGTATTTAGTTTCTAGTTGGTATATCTTTATCTGGTCAGCAGGCTCTTAAATCACCAAGCTATGAAATTGCATTCAGAAGTCTGCAATATTAATTGCCATAGTTTATCTATCGCATCAAATTCTCATATGCCAATGTTCATTTGCAGGTTCCTAGTGTATCCTGAGCTTGAGAGTAGGAACTCCATGACACTGCCATCTTTCTGCCCCTCTGTGGTTCGTCTCCCTCACTCGAGATGATATTCTGTTACTTTTTCTTGTCATGTATTCCCTTATAATATTTCCTTTCCTTCCAATAGGTTTTAGCACTTTCTTTTTCCTTACTCGATTTCTGACACAGCAGCGGTTAGCTCTTTTGAGTTGCAATGTTTGCTTCTCAAATTTCAGTCACTAATCTTGTGTTCCATGACAGAGGTCTAAACCTTGTGAAGGTGCTCGGTTTGATTGCGTAGATGACACAATAATACGTCATGATTATCAGGAAATCAAAATACAAGAAAATGCACAGGTCTTGGGTGTTGGGGTTATTCCTCGTTCAATGCCTGTCATTCTAACGGATGATCTTGTTGACATTATTAAAGCTGGAGGTATCACTTTCTTAAAAAGATTTATTCTATTTGTATCTTTGTTTCTAACTTTTTTTGGACTTACCTGCATTAACATGGTTATTTATTTATAGGTTTGCATTTTGTATAAGGAAATGTAAATTTCAAGCATGCTTTTGTTAGTTAGACTTCAAGATTGACAAATTAGAGTATTCTTTCTGTTTTCACACTCAAAAGCAATTGTTGTTCATTTTTTAACGGGATCCCCTGTTCTAGCGGTTTGATGACATTTGTAGTTTTAAGTGCATGAAGTCTCTTTTCATGGTTAGGGCACTGAGGAATTAGGAATCACTTCTTGTGCAGATGATGTCATTGTTACTGGTATTTTGACCGCAAAATGGTCTCCTGACATAAAAGATGTGCGGTGCAATCTTGATCCTGTATTAGTTGCTAATCATGTGAGGTGAATTGCATAACTCTCATTAAATTGTATGCTTTCTTAAATTATCTCTACCCTTGGCTGCCATGTGAAATGAATTTGGTTAATTCAAGTGATGCCAGATCAGCACTCTGGTAGTTGATGCATCCAATGCCAAGCACCTATACACTGGTGTTTTGATCGTGTTCACTTTTGTTAATTCTGTTAAAATCCTTTCTTTCCATTTAGGAGAACTAATGAGCTGAGATCCGAAATCGACATCCCCAATGATATAATCATGAAATTTGAGCAGTTTTGGTCTGACTTTAAAGATACTCCTTTAAAAGGTAAAAGTACGGGCAGTCCCTTTTCTAAATCATGCAATAGCTCTTGTGGAAGCTTAGTTTTACCATTAAATTTAGAGCGTTGTTTCTTTCCAAATCTAAAGTTCAGTTCTAAACCAGGGAGAAACATCATTCTACAAGGTATTTGCCCGCAGGTTTTTGGACTCTTCACAGTGAAACTCGCAGGTATAATACCATTATAGATTCTTTTTTAACCTAGGTTTTATTCTGGAACGTTGTAGTTCATGCTTATTATTAGTTGGCATTTCTTCTTGGATTTAGTTGCACTAACTCTCATTGGAGGCGTGCAACATGTTGATGCTTCTGGTACGAGGATTCGAGGAGAGTCTCACTTGCTTCTGGTTGGTGATCCAGGTGATTGCATTTCCCTTTTCATTACTTGTTTTATTTTAAAACTTTGTTTCCTTAATCATTGAACTTTAGCTTATGAAGGATTTATTGCTAATCAAAGGTACTGGCAAGTCTCAGTTCTTAAAATTTGCTGCAAAATTGAGCAACCGATCTGTTATTACCACCGGGATGGGGAGCACTAGTGCAGGCTTAACTGTCACCGCTGTCAAGGATGGAGGTACTTCCTTTCTCCTTGGTTGAGCTCAATAGACAATGACATTTTATAAATCCGAGCAGAATTGTATAAGATTTGGTCCGTTTCTATACTCTTTTACTGCAGATACATTGACACTATGCACATGGGTTAGTGTATAATATGACTGCTGTATGTCTTGTGATAAGGTGTAACCGGAAAAAGAATAGAAGGGCAAACAAATTCTTTGTCCAAATGCTTGAAATTAGAAGTTTCATATTTTCTGAGAACTTTTGTCTCATCTCATGTAGTGAGGAGTTTTTATCTAATATAACGCAAGTTATAGGAAAATAATGAAATGGACATGTGAAACAAAAAAGTCTAGTTCCTCTTAAAGTGTTTTCCATGAGATGGGATGTGAAAACTATCATCCCTCATCAGCAGATTTAGATATCTACGCATCCACTTGTACAGTGCTTTGTTTTATTTCAGAAAATATAAGATTTATCTGTATAGATTTCATCCTCTATGGTATACCTAGAAAGCCATATGCTTTAAGAGAAGTTTGTACAGTTTGGGAAGGAGTTTTGATTCATCAAAAAAAGGAATCCACTTCAACCGATATCACTCTTATCTAATTCGAAGAAACCTAGCAAGTAGAATAATGTTGTAGCTTTGAAACCATATATGTCTAAACTTTAATAGTAAACACTTTACTAAGTTATATTTCACCATCATATTGTCAATTTTGCACCTTTTCCTTTCCACCTTCTAAGAGTTTGTATGTTCTACTTCTAAATTGATCTCTTAGTCAACATATCATATCTTGCATATTGACTTGAGACACAATGAACATCATACGTCCACTTTTTACGACTTTTGCAAAGTAATTATCCAATCTGTCAATCAACAGACTTTCATATTTGTAATATGTATAGGGGAATGGATGCTAGAAGCTGGGGCACTTGTTCTTGCAGATGGAGGCCTTTGTTGCATTGATGAATTTGATAGGTACTCTCATTGAATGGCTGCATGAAATAATTATTTATTAGTAGTTGCCCATATCAAACTTTGACCTCATATTAAGAGTATTAGTTATTTGTAGATCTGCATCATTGTCATTGCTGCCTCATATATGTAGCAAATGTGATTGGATTTTACCACTTCCACCTGCATTTATGTTCAGATTATAAGTCTAGCGTACTTGGATTATTCTATTTTGACAAGCCTCTTCGGCTAAAAGTTTCAATGAGGGACCTGTTATGAACAATTCTTCATGAAAAATTTTCATCCTAAAATTGAGAACTTTTCTCCTTAAAAGACGAATGTTCCTTTCAACAGAGAAGCTTCCCTCAAATACTTGTGCTTTCCTGCTTGATCGAAAGTATCCTTTCAAACCAAAAACTTCTTCATTGTCAATGGAGAAATTTCCTTTCAAGCAGAGGATTCCTTGAACATTATATTCGACTCTTCTTCCTGAGTTCTTTGCTTATTATTATTAATAATATTTAAGGCACATCCTGAAAAAAATGTCAATAATTAAAAGTATTATTTTGTTCGGCAGTATGAGAGAGCATGATCGGGCAACAATACACGAAGCAATGGAGCAGCAGACTATCAGTGTTGCTAAGGTTGCTTGACCATTTGTGTTTTATTCATTAATTTCTCTTATTTGATATATACAAAATAATACTAAATATTTCCAGCCTGTTTTGAATCAACTTTGGTCCTGGACATTTAAGATTGATTTCTCATAATCTCTTTAATATACAAGTTCAATATATCAACAAGCATGCTTCAATGCCTTTGTGCATCACATCATCTATACTAGCTGGAAGTTTCAAAAATAATCTAGACCTTGATGAAGAAATATATGCTGTAAAAAGATTAAATTAGAATAACTACAATCATATTGTAATGTTGTTGCCTTCTCACTTTTTTTGCATCATAACTTGTGAAAGTGCATATATTGCATTCAGTTCATATAAAATTCAGACTTTTTGAAGGATGTTAATCCCCTTCTACATCATCGTTATATAAAATTCTTGTTAGTTTACACAATCTTCTATTGAGTTCCTGATCCAAGGATTATTGAGAAATTCTGGTTTTCCCTTGTTCTTTCAGGCTGGTCTTGTAACAACTCTTAGTACCAGGACGATAGTCTTTGGTGCAACAAATCCTAAAGGACAATATGATCCTGATCAGAGTATCCCTTTCATTCAATAAAATATTTAATTCATTTAAGGAAACCATATTATAGTTGTCAATTATGCAACTTGCTGTTTAAATGTAGATGTTAAGACATAAGTCTTCCTTGGGGCTTTATCCCTTCGGCTTGGAAGTTTGGTATACATATAATTTTCCTTTTCAACATCTTTATTTTTCTCTTTCATTTTCTTTAGGACCTTAGCGCATTTTCTTCACATGCATGGACAGGGATGTAAATGAGTTAACTGGAGCCGAGTTGAGGTTTAACTAGCTTGAGTTGGGCTTCTGTAATTTGGAGTTGAGCTTGCTATGCTTATTGCTTGCAAACTTAAAAGCTGAATGAAACCATAGCAATTATTTAGTTAAAATATCAAATTATAGGATGCTAAAATTTTCAAAAAGCTGACTTACAAGTCTAATGAGCCGAGCATTCTCTGTTTTTAAAATGAGTTTTATACTAAACCAGGTTAGTTGAGCTTTTTCCAAGTTAAGCTCCTGAATAGCTTGTTAGCTACTAGGCTCATTACGGCCCATGCATTGATATATGAATATAAATTTATATGTTAGTCATTTCTTAACCAAAACTAGCACTATCTGTCAATACGGCACTCTCGGGGCCATTATTGAGCAGATTCGATATAGTGCTTGTTCTTTTGGATACAAAGAATCCTGAATGGGATGCAGTTGTGTCTTCTCACATTCTTTCTGAGGTAATGTGCCCTCCCAAATATTGTTTCAAGATTTCTGATGTGTTATAATTATGATGCACAATCTAGACCCTAATTCTGCCATAAACTGGTTTTCAGGTAGAATCAAATAAAAGCGGTAAAGATGATGAATCAGCTAATATTTGGACGTTGGCTATGCTTCGTAGGTAAATTATTCTCGTGGCTCAGTTCATTGCTCAATGGTGTTCTCCTAGAGAGAGCTTTGAAAGGGGTTATTATATGGTTTAAAATGTGCTGAATGGTCTTCTATGAATTCTTATTTTCTATAACAGCAAAAATGTTTCAGCTTCAAATATTCTGCAGGTACATCCATTTCGTAAAAGGGTACTTCAGACCAGTACTCACAACGGAAGCTGAAAAGGTCATCTCAAGTTATTATCAACTTCAAAGAAGATCTGCAACTGATAATGCAGGTTTTTCTCCAGTAAAATCCTTTTACTAAACCGTTGTCATTATTCTTCCATTGCTGTTACTTACCATTTTAATTTTCAGCAAGGACAACTGTGCGCATGCTGGAAAGTTTGATACGCCTAGCCCAAGGTTTGTCTCCTTTTGTTTTGAATATTTTTGACGTTGTTGGCAATTGCTATGGAAATTTGACGTTGGCCATTACAGCACATGCAAGACTTATGTTCAGAAAAGAGGTTACTAGGTTAGATGCCATTATGGCGATTCTATGTATTGAATCGTCCATGACCACTTCAGCCATTGTGGACAGCATCGGAAATGCCTTGCACTCAAATTTCTCTGAAAACCCGGATCAGGAATGTATCCTTTACTAGCTCTCACCACATGCTGAACCATACTCTACATAGGGGTGTGCAAAATCAAACCAAACTGAACTTATAAATTTTGGTTCGGTTTGTTTTGAGATTTATAGATTCTTTAGTAATTTGGTTTGTTTTCTACCTAAAATTAAGAATTTTTATGGAAAAAACAAATAAGCCGACAAAACTAGCTTAAAAAAGTAAAAAACTGAATCAAATCAAATTGACTACTTCGTTTCAATTTGAAAATGTTAAAAACCTTAATTATGTAGTTTGGTTTGATTTCAAAATCAAAAAGTTTCAATTACAAATCAAACTGAATTGATCTTTTGTGCACCCCTAACTATACATGCAACAGGTGAGAACTGTTGCACAAACATTGCACGTGAAAATCTGCAGTTGTGTAATGCAAGAAGCATAATCAGAGAAAAAGATGTCCTCACTTGGCTAGTTTGCCCATCATAATGAGATTGAAATACATTTATGATCATGATCAGCCAACAGTTTTACCATCTAGTGATTATCCTAAAGTAACATCTTTGTAGTTGAGTTATATTTGCCTTTGGCAAAGGCAGATTCTAGTATAGCTTAGAGATGCTGGCCGATGCTTTTTTTTTTCTTGTCTCAGTGTGCATCATCATGTCATCTGCAATTTGCACAGGATGGACGAACTTAACTAAATGTAACACCATAGATACCAAACAAGAGAGACTCATCCTTGAAAAGCTTAGATCAATTGACAACGGTTCTGATGTAAATATAACAGAAGCAATGCCTTGATACCCTGTCAGCCAGCAGAATTTTCTTTCAAGCAGAGAAGTTTGTAACTACAATTTTGTTATCCTTATTCTTGGCTTGTTTTTACTACATTCTGCTTTTGCGTTTGATAAATTGAATCAGGCATTACGACTGTGTCCGATAGGAAGAGTACTTTACATGTCGTTCCTGATATTTATGCCTAATGAACTCATTTATTATATACAAAAGCTGTAGAATTCATGTTGATCTGTTAACTCTTATTACCCTTTATGTCAACTTGCAATCTATATAACTATTATCATTTATCCTTATTTTGTTGATCAATTATTATTTACTTATTTATATGTTGTTCATGCTATGCTGATATATTTATTTTTAACTTAGTTATGTCACGTTAATTAATCATGTCATCTTATATTTCATGTATCAGTTATGTTATGATTAACTATTTAAATTGTATTTATGTTAACTCTAAGATCATTATATATATAAATTAATATAATCTAAACTAGATTCATCCATCCAAATTGTTATGAGTAAAGTTGATTGCCACTCTGCTGGTTTCTTTCTTCAAAGTACTATAAAAGTGATCCATATGATGGTGTGATATTTTAGTAAGAGCCATGCCTGTAGCCTTGCCACTAATATCAATTTAAAAGCCTTCTTGCCATTGTTGCTGTTACGAATTGCTTCAGTAGTAAGGTGTCTTGAAAAATCTCCTGGCAAGGATCAATCCTACCCTGCTTAGGCGATTTCAAGAACCAGTTCCTCTTGGATGTCAAACAATCACTTTAATGGTGAGTTTCCAATGAGCCTGACAGAATTATAAGCCCAAGTTACAGACAGGTATTCTCCTGATATTAATACAATTTGATCTAATAATTTTAGATGGCCTGTAAGATCATTTCGCCCACCTACAAACCTTGAATCATGAAAACTGCTACTGTTTGGAAATGGAACTTGTGAAAAAATCATAATGAAGATTACTAACAGAGATCTTATTTGAAACAAGACGAAAAGGTACAGCCGATCATTGCTGACAGAATAAAATGAACTCTGATGAATTATGATTTGAGTTCAAACATCATTCCTGTGTTGGTGTTAAGCTAACACAGGTAAGAATAACAAGTCAAAATTTCTATCTCCAAGTAAATTAAGCTCAACTGTTCCATGAATCAGGACAATCATAGTACATGAAATTCAATGAAACTACTTACATGGAAAGTAGAAACTAGTATAGCCCCAAAAATTTCCACCAGAAAGTTCCAACTCCTCCCCAGATAATGGCATTAATTACTGCCATTACGAATCCCATCTTGAACACATCAGGAAGGTCCACATACCCGGCTGTTTATGAAGATTAAATGTCAAAAAAAGACATAATGTAAGTGTTTGAATTACCAACAGGAATAATTTCAGGAAAGATCATGCTTGTTGATTCGACAGATTAACAGAAAATGAGAAATGCGGTCTTGAAACTGTTTTTGAGCTGAAGAAACATCATGATGAAAATAAGCATTCATTTGCGTCATGAAATAAGCATAGTGACAAGATAATCAAATAGGAGGATTCAGTTAAGTGCTTTGCAAGAAAGGGGTTATACCTCCATAGTACACAGCAGCTTGACCGCTACTGTAGTGTGAGATAGCACCGAAAAGATTTGTATTGTAAGCTAAAGCAAGCGCTGCCAACACACCAGGTACCCCGGCTGCTAGGTGCATGGCAAGAAATGCAGAGTAGAGTGCTCCTACATGACCGGTTTGACTGGCAAATAGGTAGTGAATAAAGAAGTAAGATGCTTGAAGAACACCAAATGCTGCCGGCCAGCTCAACGAGAGAGATTGAAGTGTCTTGGCAACACAATTAGACATCCAATTTACAATACCAAGGTTTGTTAGTTGGCCAGCCATGCCCACCAGAACGGCAAACCAAGCCAAAGTATCCCAAGCTGATTTTTCTGTTAAGCAGTCATTCCAATCAAGAACTCCCAACAAAAGTAATATCGATAATCCAATCATCGCAGCAACGACACTAGGTATGCCAAGAGCATCCCTGCTCAAAAAGAAACAAGTAACATTACTTACTCGAGTATTTCCATTAGTAAATAACCTTTCAAAAGAAAAAAAAATCTCTTTTGCACATGCAAAGAAAGAACTGGGGCAAAGATGATTCTCTTGTTCTTTCTCACTAGATATTGAACAAGGAGAAGCTTTTGCCAAAAAATGAATCATAACACTAACGAACCTGGTCATTGAGAATTCACGTTCTTCTAAGAGCAGTGCTGTTGTAATTTTCATATTCATTATTGGTATCTTCTGGTTAATTTAGTGCATACGTGCTAGCATAACTTTCTAGATATAGCACTGTGATTGACCATATAACCGAATGAACCGACTGAACCGTCACCAGATCCCCAAATAAACTAAAGGAAACCAAGATTTTTGTTGTGAATTACATCTAATACTAGATTGTGAACCTAAAATAAGCAGTATTCATGAAATGAAAGCTCAATTATAAATTCTTAATCCTCCTCTAAGTGATGTTATATCCAGGTTTATTGATTGATATGCTAATTCTACCATCAGGATATGAAGCAGAAATCATCCCAAAAAAGTTATAATAGTAAATGGTTTGAGTACAGCATCTCTCCACAAGAAAGATGAATGTATATCATAAGAAAAGTACAATGCAACTCAGTTTTGAATTGACCTATTGTCGGGCAAGGCATTGTTCCGTAATATATACAGATCTAAACTCTAGATATTATGCAGAGACAAAGATCGAATAACTTACCCAAACACCCACAAAGAAACTGCAAGGACCATTGTACCAACCATGACCCACTCATTTTTCGTCATTGGCCCCATATTCTCCAGTTTCTTGGCAGCCATTGCAGGGGCCTCTGGAGTATCCTTGGTTTCAGGAGGGTAAAGCTTATATAAGACAAGCGGTGTAACTAGAAGCGAGACGATTGCAGGCAAACTGGCAGCAACAAACCAAGAAATCCAAGGACTTGTAATTATCACCCCGAGTTCCTCGGCTAATTTAAGGCATAACAAATTTTGAGCAGCAGCTGTGAGGAATAATCCACTTGAGTTTCCAGCAGACTGTCAAGCATTGTATAGGAGGAAAGCATAATTTACAAACATTACTAAGCAAGGCAAATCCACCATTGGTGCCGAGTTCAGGAGTAAATTGGAATTTAATTCGTTTTAGTTTCTCTCAGTAAACTAAATACATATTAGCAAAAGAATACAAACCTGAAATTGTGATTGAATGAGATAAGATCCAAGCTTCTTCGAAGAAGCATCACCCGGGTTACTTCCTGCTGACAAAGACAATGACTTAATAATAGGCAAGAAGACGCCACCAGCTCTAGCAGTAGTGCTGGGCATTGCCGGAGCAATAAGAGCCTCACTAATGGTCAATCCATAAGACAATCCCAAAGTACTTTTCCCTAACCATTTAACAAAATAAGTGGCAACTCTATCGCCTAATCCAGTCTTAACAAACCCACGAGCAAAAAAGAAAGAAATCACAATCAACCAAATAACCTCATTGGTAAAAGCACTAAAAGCTTTGGAAAATGTTAATGTTTTAGTAACTATTGAGGTAGTTAATCCAATAAAAGCCCATGCTCCAACTGGTAATGGGTTCAAAACTAAACCAGCAATCGTTGAAAGAAAGATTGCTAATAATTGCCAAGCTTGTGGTGTTACTTCAACAGGCTTAGGAATCAGAAGCCGAACAAGGACACCAATGGCTACGGAAAGAATTAAAGGTACTATCTTTGCTCCTTGTGGAGGTGGGTTAGGTGTGGTTGGTATATCAGTTTTGGTAGAAGACAAGCAAATTGGGAAATGGGATTTGGTGGGTTTGGGGAATTGAGTGAAAAGAAGTGATCTTTTTGAGGAGAAACAGCGGGATTGAATGGCGGGTAGGGAAGAAGAGATTAAAGGTGGGATTTTGGAGATGGGTTTTGGTGATAATGATCTATGGATTAAAGAATTATGTGTAGTTAATAGAGAGAAAGAGGTTGTGGTGGTGGTGGAGATTGAATGAACGGCTAAGCTCTCCATTGATGTGTTCTTTCGTTGCAGAAAGATCTGAGAAACCAAATTTAAATGGAAGAAGATCCCTTTGGTTTGGTTCAATGGAATGAAATGTAAAGCCAAGGAATTTTAATTATATTATATTATTTAATATAAACGAAATTGCATAAAAAAAATAAAGAAAAAACAATGTCAATTTTTTATTGAATTTCTTTACTATGCTGGATTAATCTCAATTAATTAACATGATTATTTATATATATTTTATTAAAATTATGATAGAAGTATTAAATGTACTTTCAATATCATATATAAATGAAATATAAATTTTAATTCATGTACAAAAAATAAAAACATATATGATATTAAAAAGACATTTATTGCTCCCTAAGAATTATGCTTAAAATGTATTTTGATTTTAATATTCATTATCATAATTCTATTTATATTTAATTTATGTAAATATCCTATTATAAATTATTATAATTTTACATTCAATAAAAATGATAAAAACATATAAATCAAAACTATTTTTTATGAATACTATTATTGTTGATACAAAAATTTAAAA
Organism: Dalechampia spathulata; assembly: GCA_948192965.1. Lineage (NCBI taxonomy): Eukaryota > Viridiplantae > Streptophyta > Magnoliopsida > Malpighiales > Euphorbiaceae > Dalechampia > Dalechampia spathulata. The sequence continues at coordinate 24,338 of CANYBF010497401.1, forward strand.
GTAATATATTTTAAATTATTGCAATTATTGATATTTAAAATATGATAATAATTTAATTGTTAAATTATGATTAATAATGTATTAATTAATTAATTAATTAAAAAAATAATATAAATGAACAATAAATTAAAAACTAGAAAACAAATGTAATTATTAAAATAAAATATTTACCAATTATTAGCAAAATTTTCAATTTTTTATTTTATTTTATTTATGTTAATTTTTGTTCCACAATTGGTGTAAAGGCGACAGAGGGTTTAGCCAACACCAGAGGCGGAAATCACAGCGTGGGGGATGTGAGGAAGGGAGAGATTCATGTGGGACCCTCGTGAAGGTGCTACGTGGCAGAATTTTAATTATGAAACCAATGAAATAAATTAAAAACTATTTACAAATATTTTTCCTATCAATTCATATTCGAGTTCATCTTTTATAATTATATCATATTTCAAATTTGATGAAATATAATGAATTGATATGATATTTTCTAAAAATATATAATTATCTTTAACTTATTAATTGATTTTTTATTTTTCAATCATCTGAAAAGACATTATCATATTAACTTGATTTTAAAATTATTTATAAGTATTTTATCTATTGATTTTTCTTAAAATTATATTATTTTAATTTTATTTTATAGGTTAATTCTATCATTTTGATAGAAATTTATGATATTATTTAAATGAATATACATAAATAAACAAATAAATGACAAATAAATAAATAAAATGGATTTCGAGATGAGTATATAAAATAAATTATAATCGATCATTATAAAAATTATAAATTTTTATAACATATTTATAAAAATAATATATTGTTTATAAACATAACAACTATTAAAATTTTATTAAGTAATTATTTTGCTAAATTTACATTGAACATGTATTAAATCTTTTTTCTGAATCCAACATTAAATCGTATTAAATTTTAAAAGCTATTATATAAATATATATATGTCAAAATATACTATTTTAAATTATGCTTAGTATTAAATGTACATTTAATATGTATATATATATATATATATATATTATAAATAGTAAATAGAATATAAAATATGAATTAAATAAGTTTTAATTCATGTAAAAAATTAAAATATATATGATATTAAAAATATATCTAATACTCCCTAGGAATTATGCTTAAAAATTGTTATAATTTGAATATTCATCAAAGTTGATAAAAAAAATATAAATATCAACTATTTTATATAAAAATTTTAAAATAATATAATTCAAATTATTATAATTATTGATATTTATAATAATTATTAAATTATGATAAGCAGGGAATGAATGAATAAAGATAAATAAAATAATAAAAAACTAGAAAATAAATGTAATTATTAATTTTCGTTTTTCTGAAGAAAATATTATTTATTTCCTTTTATTTTATTTGTGTTAATTTTTGTTCCACAACTACGCAAGGGTTTAGCCAATAGTAGAGGCGGACATTACAAGCTGAGAGAGATTTATGTGGGACCCGCATAGATTGCTACGTGGCAGAATTTGAGGATGCGAATTATAGCGATTATGATTATATAAAAAAAAAAGTCTTTTATTGTTTTAATTTTATTTTTTAGTTTTATAGATTAATTATATTATTTTATATTATGTGAATTATTTATTGTAAAATATGTTGAGTTGATAATACTAGTTAATGTAATTATGGAAATAACTAATAAATATTATGTATTTAAACAGTAATATTTGAAGAAAATTAATTATCTAAATAAAGCATAAGATAGCATAGAGTTGTAAAAAAATGAATTAGTGATTTTATTAATCTAATTAAAATGTTTGTTGATTTTGATTAGTATAACATGAAAAAGAATTAAATTGAATCTAAGTTTTTATTTATTTATATTTGATTTATGAATTTTAGTTCAAGCTTGAGTTCGGGTTGCGTTCAATTTTTAGTAAAATATATCATAATAAACTCAAAAATAATATCAAAAATATATATGACATAAATCTCGAAAAGAGGTTTATTAACAAACTCAAAAATAAATTTTAAAAAAATAAAAAAATTAATTAGAATGGTAGTATTTGAAAAATAAACATAAATATATTAAAATGTTATCATACTTTTTTAAAAAATATATGAAAATTAAAATGAAAACTAAACATTCATGACCATGATTTTTATGAATTATACCAATACATTACACATCATTTTATTCCAGGTACGATGTAAATAATACATTATTAATTATTATATAATATGATATTTATATGTGATATAAATAAATTATTAACATTATATAATTAAAATGAATTATATAAAAATATTAAAATAAAATTAGATCATTATTATAATTTTTAATATAAATAATTATATTATATATTTTTTTTGAGTTTTTAATGAATTTATTATTGAGCTAAACTTCTAAATGAGCCAACTCACAAACTTAAACAAATCGAATATTTATGAGTTGAAATTCAATTCATTTATAAAATGAACTTCAAAATCAAGTTTAAACTTAACTTATATAACTCAATAAACGAGATTAAATGAGTTTTTATTGAATTGAATATCAAGTAGTTTGTGAATATTTTGACTCATTTGTAATCTTAAAGATCCATAAAAAATATTTATTTTATTTATTTAAATAATTATATTTGAATTATAATATCTAATATAATACTATTAAAATAATAAATTTACATTCAATGTAACAAAAAATTATTTAGATCAATGAGTTGAATAATATAGATCGATACAATTTACATAATGCATGTTTAATTGTAATAACAAAGAATATGCTAAACTATTAGCAGGAGTAAAAACTGCAGCTGTTAAGAAGTTGCAACCTTTCAAATAGGAACTAGCCATTCCACGGGTATACCATAAGTATACCATGAGTTTACAAAGGTTGTACCTGTGAACCAACCCCTTAAGGCAACCAATCTAAAAAACAAAACAGTCCGTCCGTAACCAGTCATCCATAATATTGATATTTTTTAAAATCATATAATAAATAAACAAATCTAATATTTTAGCTAACTGCATATGTAAACATGGGAAATACGAGATGGAAGCATGCCATGTTAACATTAAAAGTACATAGTAGTACATGTTCGTTGCTCCCTAAGCAGACACACATGTTATTGCAATGTGGATTAACTGTATAAGATTTACGATAGATATATTTTCAATCATGTCAAAATTCGAACAACATACCTATCAAGTACAAAGAGGTTTCGCAAAGTCATGTTCTTGATGAATCCTTGCAATATACATGTCAAAATCAGATGTTCTTGGCGCTAAATACTGAAATCTTACCAGTCATGGAAACAAAAAGTGTCTGTGAAGTTTTAGATACACTTGGGTTCCATATTTCATTCATCTATTTCTTCCTTCCTGATAAGACCACTTCTGTGGCCAAAAGCCCATAGACAATTTATACACCAATCCGACCAAATCGAGACAGCCACATATACCAAACTCTACCATTTTTGTGATTATTTGATACATTGTAAATGGTGGGCCACAAAGGTTTCTTCCTTCGTGCTTCTTTACTCCCTTGACAAGGCGGCTCAAGTGGGAACACCTTTGACTGACCGGGCTGCAATTTGACTCGAGCAAGAAAGGATTCGATAATTGAATTGATTAGCCTAAGATGAAAGATCTATCTACCATGTTCGAGTTCTATGATTCGGGTGTGGTATCATATCCTTCTCCAAAGAGCTACATGTGACACACTCTCGCATCAACTGACACTTTTCAAGATGTATATGTTATATTATATTATAGCAAACATAACCTGAAAATAATCTTACAATCAAAGTCTGATAATGTAACTCGTTCTTTCTATTCAATTTTATATGCATGATTAAAAATAATAGTATCTTGATTTTAATTTTATATTTTATATATTAAAATATATTCATTCATTATAAATATTAGGGATAATAAATATGATTATGGGTGTTTTTTTTTTTGAAAAAAAAAAATGGTTTTGGGAGGATGGTTGGGCAGAGAGGCAGCCAAAATGGGTGGAGGACGACCACGCTGGTGATGGGTTGTGAGCCACCCCTGCACTCTGTGGATAGGGCTGAATCGTAATCCTTTGAATCGGTCACCTTTCTCGCTTTATTCCTTTTACGTGGACCCTTTTCCTTCATTAAACGAATGGAGTTTTCTCATTTATTTAAAAAATAAAAATTTTTATAAAAATAATGTTTAAAGTTTATAAAAAAAATTGAAGTTTATTATAGATTTATTATAAAAAATAATTATTTTTCAAAAATAATAATTATTATAAAATATAAATTAAAATCTATAATTTCCCTAATTATTTCATAAATAAATATAAATTAATTATTAATCATATTAGAATTTTATAATATAAGCAAACGATTCATATCATGCAGTACTTTAGCTTAAACTCAAATCTATTTAAATTTTTTTAAAAATATTTATATCATTATATTACAAATTAACTTAAAACATTTAAAAAAAAAAAGAATTTTATGAATTTATTATTATATTATTTTTCTTGTGGAATTTATAACCTAATTATGAGGAAACCATGACATGTGATGAGTGGTGTGGGGCCCATTCAAGCGACGCCAACCGGAATTCGCTGGCCGTTCAAATTAGGTGCCTTATGTTAAGCATCAATTTGTCACATGTTTTTGGTCTTATGCTTCCAATTATTATATTTATTTATAAATCCATTATGATGATAAATTATAAATTATAATTTATCCATTATCATTAATATAAATCATCTAATAAAATGATTTTAATTCAGACATAATATTTATAAAATAACTTTGACCTTTAATTTAATATTTAATTAGAAAAAATAAAAGATATTGAATAATATAATAATTTTTATTTATATAAAAATATATATTAAAAACTTAAATTATTATTGACAAAGTCAAAAAAATTAAATACCCTATATATATATATTATATATATATATATTAATGTCCATATTATATTAATTGGATTGGATTTTTAAAAAATATATTAATATAAGTTATAATTGTGAAATTAAGTGTAATTTATTATTATTATTTAACGTATTTTAAAAATTGTGTTAGTTTTAAAATTTTAATTAATTATAAAAAATAATCGCATATTGGAAACGTGATCAATGAGGATATATTTTTTTTAAATAATATAATTACCATCAGTAAATAAATAATTAATTAAATGCTGCTCTAAGTCATTTTTTTTATTTTATAATGTTTAAATTTTAATTTATGTCATTGGTCGGTGACACAACCGCCATCACCCGCAGGTAATAAAAAAAGAACTTCGTGCAAATTCGCAGTATCTTCTTTTTCTTCCTCCTCTTGTTCAATTTTGCCTCTTCTTTGTAGTTTCCCTCTCTAAATTTAATCTCTATAAATAATAATCAAGAGAAGCCCATTCAGTTTCAAGATTTAAACGCATCAAATTTCAGAGCTTTTCTTTCTGAGAAGAACAAATGGCTTCAATCAGTTCCTCAACAACAACTACTAGACCAGCCCTTCCTTATTCTTCGTGAGTTTTCTGTTTTTTTTCAATGATTTTCTTGTTCCTTTAGTAGATTTACATGGTCAGATCCATCTGGGGTATTCTTATTTTATTGGGTTTTCTTTAAAACTTTAATCTTTTGTTAATTGGTGCACAAATATGTTCTTACCTTTCATTGCGTTTCATGCAGAGTCAACGGTTTTTTCTTAGATTTATTCATATGTCATGACTTTGAATCCTTTTGGTCAATGAAATCTATTGTTTACCATTCTTTCCCATACGTTTGATTAGATCAAACATTTTCGTAAAGTTTGATTCAAGAAGAAGATTATGCTGAACAGATATCGGTAAAACTATACTTAAAAGGAATAATCTTTGTCCTTTTTTTTTGGTTCCTTGCGAATTCCTTTAAAGAAAAAGACAAACTTTTCAGCTTTCATGCTTCAAATGGATCCATCAAGTTGATTACTTTCTGGTTAACTTTGCTGACAACAACTTTAGTCATCCTTCAAATGTTATGTCGAAATAGGAGCATTTCTATCTTCAAAGCTTAGGTGGTTTAAGTTCCAGGATATTTGCAGTTGACTGGTTTATTATTGAACAGGGGAATCTTATTTAAGATTAAAATGTGGCTGCTTATTAACTTGTCAGCTCATGAACTTGTTACAAGTTGACTCATGAGCTGAAATGAATAGAATATTGTGTATCTTGAATTTGACTCTTCTGCTAAACGAGTGTAAAGGAGCTTTTACTAAATCAAATCCAATCAGGTCGCAAACAGTTTGTGCTACCGGCACTTCTCCAGTGATGACTGTTTATACTTCGCAGTTTCTGTGTTCTGTATATAATTTTCTATGGTGGTATTCCTACTAGTATTAAACCTGTCTTTCCTTTTTGAACATTTGTTGATCTCTTACTTTTACATGGCAGTGCAAGAAGAAACTTTACATCGTTTAATGGATTACATGGACTGAATCGGATTTCATCAAATGGGTGCTCAAAAAATTCAACTTTTATCAAGCTTGATGTCAGCAAATCTCCTTTCAGTATTAAAAGTGTAAACAATACTCGAGCAGCATTAATATCTGAACATGGTGACCTGTTGTCCTATTCAAATGGCAATGATAGTGCTTCAAAGGGAACGTTAATTGAGGGAAACACCGTTGGAATAAGATTACAGCCTGATGCTATAGCTTTTGGAACTCTGGCAGCAGATACTGCTCCCATGCCTAATGGTTTCCTTATTGATGATGATGATGAGTTTGATTTGGATCGTAGTACTGAAGGTTTTTCTTCCATCCCTGAAGCCATTGAAGATATTCGACAAGGAAAAGTAAGTTGTTTTTATCAGTGAATTAAGGGTGAGCAAAAATGAACTAGATTGAAAAATTAGAACCAATACCAACAATTTTTTGTTTGGTTTAAATTTTAAAAATTGTTCAATACTCATTCCGTTTGATTTTCAAAGATAAGAACTTTCAATTTGAAAACTTAATGTACCGGTTAAATTAGTCTGAAAAATCGAATCAATAGATATTTGGTTCATAAACTGAACCGACTTGACTGTTGACTCACCCCTTGTCCATATAGCCACCCCAAGTAGCTGGACATTAAAGTTTCAGTTGAATTGAGTTGAGTTGTATCCTATTCTCGGTTGCTAATTGCGATCTTCTTTTACAGATGGTAGTGGTGGTGGATGACGAAGGTAGAGAAAATGAAGGGGATCTTATTATGGCAGCAGAGTTGGCAACACCTGAAGCTATGGCTTTTATCGTGAAGCATGGTACTGGAATAGTATGTGTGAGCATGAAAGGGGAATATCTTGACAGGTTGCAACTTCCTTTGATGGTTACCCAAGCTGAAAATGATGAAAAACTTCGAACTGCATTCACAGTAACAGTGGTATGCTTATTTTTTCCTTCACTTGAGATTTTATGGTTGGATTTTATGATTCTCTATTTTCAGATTCCTTCAGAAAATGAGCAAAGTTCTCCATTTACTGAAAGCAATTTGACCTTTTCTGTTTCACAAAATGCTTGCATGCCTTGTAAATGTTTTAATTATCATTTTTGGGAATATCTCTTGCAGGATGCAAAGCATGGCACAACCACCGGGGTTTCAGCTAACGACAGGGCAACAACAGTGTTAGCTCTTGCATCCCAGGATTCAAAACCTGATGATTTCAACCGACCTGGCCATATTTTTCCACTGAGGTACAGGGAAGGTGGTGTTTTGAAAAGAGCTGGGCATACAGAAGCAGCTGTAGATCTTGCAGTTCTAGCTGGACTAAGTCCTGTGGGGGTTCTATGTGAGGTTGTGGATGATGATGGCTCCATGGCTAGATTGCCAAAGCTTAGGCAATTTGCTGAAAGGGCGAATTTGAAAATTATATCTATTGCTGATATGATCAGGTAAGCTATTTTTATGTTCATTTTAGGACTTCAATGTGATTGTGGACTCCAATTTAGTTGCTTCTCCAACATCTGCTTATTTCATCTGTTAACTGAATAGCATCAAGTATTGAAGAGAATTGTAATTTTTCAGGTATAGAAGGAAGAGAGAGAAATTAGTAGAGCGTTCTTCTGCAGCTCGGATACCAACAATGTGGGGTCCTTTTACAGCTTACTGTTACAGATCCATCTTAGATGGCATTGAACATATTGCCATGGTTAAGGTCAGCAATATTTAAGAACTTGGTCACACTAGTTTTTTTTCCTGAGCCACTTAAAATTCACATTCTTATTTGAGGTCATACAAAAATGGTTTGTTTATTACCTTGGACTTTATCCCAAACTTTGAATTGCACGTCTTTTCGAGGTAATTTTACTGACATTAATTTGCCATGTGATTCATAACTATCAAATTTGGACCTAATGTTCATTCTATTACATGCAAGTTTGGGATGATCAAGTTTCTGTTGTTTGTAAAGCTCAGGATTGCAGTTTTTTCCTTTTCAATTTCTTAAGAAAATGAGAATGATGTGGAAATACAGTTCAAATGCAGACATGCTTGTATCTTCTGTCTATTATGACGGCATTCTAATTTATGAGAAAACGTTGTTATTTGAGCAGGGTGAGATTGGAGATGGGCAGGATATTCTTGTGAGGGTACATTCAGAGTGCCTTACAGGAGATATATTCGGCTCTGCTCGATGTGACTGCGGGAACCAACTGGCACTTGCGATGCAGCAGATTGAGGCTGCTGGCAGGGGTGTCTTGGTCTACCTCCGTGGGCATGAAGGTAGGGGCATTGGCTTGGGCCACAAGCTTCGCGCTTACAACCTACAGGATGATGGGCGTGATACTGTTGAAGCAAACGAAGAGCTGGGATTGCCGGTTGATTCCCGAGAATATGGCATTGGTGCTCAGGTATTGTGATCTGTAAATTGAAAGAAACATTTTACTTCACAAGAGAGACTTGGAATTGCTAGCTTTCATGATTCTCTATTTTTACTATGTGAGCTGTGCTCGAGAGAGTCCTGCATCCTTCGGTTTAGATCTTAGTGGAACTGAATAACGAATTCCTTGATCATGATCTTTTGTTATGCGAAGTTTTCCTTTTTGTTTTTTGTTGGATTTATTTTCTAAGATTCAGTGTGTTTGGAATGTTGTCACAGATACTACAGGATCTCGGTGTCCGAACAATGAAGTTGATGACAAACAACCCTGCGAAGTACATCGGTCTGAAGGGCTACGGTTTGGCAGTTGCGGGCAGGATTCCACTATTAACCACCATCACGAAAGAAAACAAGCGATATCTAGAGGCGAAACGTGCGAAAATGGGTCATGTCTACGGTGTAGAATTCAACGGCCGTTTGAGCAACCTTATCAGTAAATCTGGTGTTGATACTGCACCAAATTCTACTGCTAACCTGTAAGAAAGTTTGCTTGTGGCATCGGACAGCGACAAGCGAACTGTAAGATCTAAGCTCCTTAGCCTGACATGGGAAGATCATTTATATTGACTACTTCTCTGGGTTCGAATTCTTTCATTTTCTTACTGGAGTCAGAAAACTGCAGCCGGCATTGATTACATGCTAGCAGAAGTTTCTGCAGAAAGTTCAGTTACAGATATACGCATTCATGTTCTTGTTGAAGTGTAAAACTAATACGACAAATCCCATTTATGCAATGAAATCCAGTCCTCTTTCGTTCTTTCAAATCTCTTATTATGATTCTATTTTCTGTCACTTAAAAAATGGAAGGTGTTTTTTTTTTCCCAAAAAAGTCGACAAACAATCTTACATGATTTATGCATTTTTATTTTTTTATTCTTAATTAGTTTTTTCATCCAATTATTGGATTTGAATATTAAAAGACGTGTGTATCAGTTTTTATATTTTTGATTTAATATGAATTTAACGTAAATTTAATACGATAAAAATAACTATCTATTTTACAAGAAAAATATTATTTTCGAGAATACTTTAGAAATTATAGATTATTTTTTTGAAATAGATAATAAATCTTTCAATGCAATAAATTTCATGGAAAAGGGTCTTTTTTTTTTTTTAACTAAAAAGTAAAAAATAATTCTTGAAGATGAAGGTTCTTGGAAACTTCCTTATGAAGTTGAAACCCTAATTAAAAAAGGAAAAGGGCAAAATGATTTCAATTGGCTGTGCTCAAAGAAACTATAAACCAATTGTCAATCTTACCATTTTTTTTTTCAAAATAATGATATTTTAATTAGTAATTAATTTGAGTTTAATTTATTGATTATTGAATTAAATTTGATTTAAAATTATTAAAATTTTCATGTATCATGAATTTAAAGAACTTAAATCGAGTTTGAACAAGTTTAATTAATACAAATTACTATTTTAATTCTAATTAATTGATACGTTTTTCTTCTTAAATGATATTTAATTTAATAATATTTAATATATAAATTTAAAATAAATATAATAAAAAATATTTGTTGATAATTATGAGGTATTCCATAAGGGATGCTTTTTTGAAATATCTAACACCTTTTGAATTTTCCAAAGTAAAAAAGAACATAATTTATCTCTTATGGTCAAGTGTGCGTGCCCCATGAAAGTTGGGAGCACGTTCCAACTACATATATTGCAATAGAATCACCTTTCCAACTTCCTCCTTCGACTCAAATCTTTTTGCAACATGTCCATATCATTATTGTGAAAAAAATTTGATTCTTTCTATTTATTCGATTGAGAAATTTATAACTCGTTAAATTATATTGTTAAATTTATTAAAAATCGAACAATAATTTGTGGGTTCGTAAACCATCGAAATGATTAAAGGTAGAGTAAAAGGTGGAGTTGGCATAATAATGTATTGGAAGTGATGATTGAACGTTAACAATACATGGAAAGGGAACTTGAGATGCTTTTATGCCCCCCCCCCCCACCTACCATCATTCTTCCCTGTTTTAGCTGTAAAGGGAAGTTATGAATTTGAATAATTAACCAAAAGTTGAATATAAAAAAATAATGTGTCATAAGAATAAATAAAATAAAAATAATGAATATGATTTGATAAATTGATATTAAATGTCTTGTTTGATTTTTGATAATTTTGAAAAATAATAGAAAATAAGATTTCATTATAAATATATTATATTGATAAGACGGTTTAATTTAAATAAAATAAATATTTATTATTTTATTTATATAATTTTAAAAGTATGATGAAACATTTTGGTGTCTAGAGGATGATGATGATCGAATAAGGGTTTCTCAAGACTATGCAGGTGAGTTTTGTGTTGGATGGTGAAGAACTAGTGAAACAGCGGCTAATTCTGATCGATGGATAATTAGTTTTTAGTTAGATGAAAAGAACAGTGTGCGTTCGTGTTCCACTCAAACCTCAAGTACACATCTTAGATGGATTGCGACGAATTGTGTTTCTGAAGATTTCCCTTATGAAAATAAAACGAACAAACAGTGAAGCTCGATTAAGAGAGACTACCTCGACATCTCTTTAGAAATTAAACATGAATGATGATGATACACAAAAATCCAATCAATATGATCCCTATCTACCATGGTAAATCCAAATAATTCCAAAAATAAATAGAAAAAAAAATTAACACACGGTTAACTCTATTTATGATAGTATCATCTCAAAAAGCTAAAACGGCACCGACTAATCCAACAGCCAAAAAGCCTGAGATGGACAATTTGTGTGAAACGGCGCTGTTTTGTGCAGGTCCGGGAGCTTCAGATGGAGGAGTTGAGATGGAAGAAGGAGGAATAAATGGAGTTGGAGATGATGCAGGTGGCGACGGAGGAGACTCGACGGTTGTGTCTGGAGAGGGAGATATCTCTGGAGAAGGAGTAGTAGTAGGTGATGGTGACGATTTTGGTGAGTTAACAGCAGGAGCAGGTGTTGGAGAAGCAGCTTTTCTTGGAGGAGTGGCTACAGGAGATTTCGACGGGGACGGCGATGGAGACTGGCCTAAGGTAGCTCCGATCAGCAATGCAGCCGTTATCGCCAAGAAAACAGTACCTGAAACAGCCATAATTCTAGAGAGAGAAAAGTGATGAAGAATATAATCTAAGAGAAAAAATGCGAAATCTAAAAGATAAAATGCGAATTCAGTAGTTACTGTCAAGAATGAGACGGAAAGGGGGAAAGAGCAGGTATTTATAGGGAAGCGTGAGTGACTTGAGTGTAAAACACGACGTCGTCTTGTTCTGTGTTTCGTGCAATTTGAACCGTTAGATTAGGTTCGATGACTAGAAAACGAGTAGGCACAACTCAGGTATAGCTGTAAGTTAATCATGAACGTACACGTGGTGGTGCTTTTGACATGGTATAAACAATCATAACCGTTGGAGAAATTATTATTTTATTAGTACTTTGTTTTATAACGGTCGAATAACGGAAACATTTTGGCAGAGTAATATTTCAGCCTTTTTGACTAACGAATTGACCTCTTTATTACTTTTTTTTTTACTTTTAAATAAATTATAATTTTTTCTAATTGTAATTGATCTTTTTATTTAGTGATGTAAATTCATATAGTGAATTTACATACTTTATGAATTAATATATTTAATTAATTTGAATAAAAATTTAATTATAATTTAATTAATTAATTTTATCATGATATAAAATTTAAATATATCTAATTCTGTTTAAGGTATTATAATTATGATATTGTAATAAAAAAATTAAATGAATTGGATATATATATCAAGATTTAATTTTAAAATATTAAATTCAATAAAATATACTATAATGTGAATTTGATACAGATAAATAATATTAAGATAAATAATATTAAGGTATAAATGGGTTGAGTTATTTATAAATAATTTGAAATTTGATAGAATAAAAAATTCATTCAAGTTCATTTAATAAAACTAATGAATGAATCAAGCTCAAATTAAATAATACTTGATTCGTTTAGATTAATGAGTTGGCTTATTAGAATCTCATAAGTTAAATCATTAATTCATATAAAAATATTTTAATTTTAAATATATAATGTATAAATTATAATGATATAAATATATAAAAATATTTTTAACGTAATTGTTAATATAAAATCATAAATATTCATAAAATATAATACTTTTAGTAACTATTTTTTAAATATAAAAATAAATAATTTATTTTATAATTTATATTTATTAGATAAATTTAAGACTAGATTAAGCTGGTTTCGGTTGATAATATATTAAAAAATTTTAAAAATTTAGACTCAAACTTATTCAATATAAATAAAATTTTTAAAAATAAAATTCAACTCAATCAAACTCATTTACACCTCTAAATAACATTAGATATCATATTTAACATGTGAAATAGATGCTCATGAGATTTCTTCTTCATTTAACCCATTTAGTCTAATCAATCCATATATAATGAGTCAAAATGCTGCAATTTTATTGATAAATTACAAATGAGTAATTCAAACAATCCTATAAATTTATTAGTAAACTTAAAATGAATTACTGAAATAATCTTATTTAAATTATCAAACATGTTATAAATATCTTTAGAGTTTGATTTCAATATAAATTTATTGATAAATTTAATATATGAATATTATTTTATATTTATATTGAATTTATGAATTATATTTAAAAATAAAAATCAATTTTTAATTTTGTTTATTTTATAGATTAAGTACCTAATTAAACAACCCACAGGAAAGATCAACAAAGTACTCTCAAGCAAACAATTAATTCTAAAAATTGAATGATTAAATGTTGAGTAAATTATAATTTGAATCAAAATTGATTGGTTTGATTTGAAAATTTTAAATTTTAACAATATTTAATTTTATTTAATTTAATAAAATTAAAAATTTTATTCAAAAATTGAAATAATAAAAAAAAAGTGGTAAAACTTTCAAACCAAACATATATTTGATTTGGTTTGTAAATTTTAAAACTAATAAAATTTGATAATTTATGATTAGATTTTAGTTTTATTCTAACTTATTAGTAATATAATAAAAATTATATCATATCATAAATTGATTTATTGATTTACTGATTTAATTAAAATATTATTTATTAATTAAATAATATTATGTGAGATTTGATTTATTAATTTATATTAAAACTATGATATTTGTGTTTAATTTTAATTTTATAAATTAATTTTATTATTCTATATTATATCATTATTTTATATCAAATATATTAAATTGGTTCTTATAATATATAAGTGAATTATTTAAATTATATAGAGTTGCTCATTGAAAAAGATTTGTATTTAAATTTTTAATAAATTTTTTTTAATTATATTTAAATTAATTATATATTCATTAATCATGAATCATAATCCTAACATCAAGTGAAATTCATTGGCAACCAATAACAATTTATGAACTTAATATAAAAAAACATATTTTTCTAAGAAAAGAAAAAAATTTGTCAAATCTAAGCGGTTAACCAGAAATTCAACAACCCTTTCTTCTCTACACTCAACGGAAACCTGCAAAACCCGTTCAACTGTTTTCTTGCTTTCATGATTTCTTGATGGTTCGATCTTTCTTTTCTCATCCAAAACTGCGTTCTTTTTCTCTTAACCCTTGATGGGTTTTAAGTTTAGAAGGTTACTAGATTATGTTTACAACGATACAGTCTTCTGTGCAGCCAATTGCTCCTTGTCATATGATTCATATTACTGTAATGGCTTTTGTCTGCCTTATCACACCCCTCCTCCGCCTTCTCCTCCTCCTCCTTCTCACCATGCAAATCGTACCAAGTTCTTGGTCACAGGTCTTTCACTGTCCGCAGCCTTTTTCCTTGTATTCACTTCTGTTATGTATTATAAGTTCTGTCATTCACCAACAAGAAGAAGACGACAAGATCAAAGAAATGAAACTACTCATGAAGAATTTCTTGATGAAAATCATGATCCTGTTGATGATCTTCCAATATGGTATATAAACACTGTTGGGTTGCAGCCATATGTGATTAACTCAATACCTGTTGTGAATTACAGAAGAGGGGATGGTCTTGTTGAAGGAACAGATTGTTCTGTTTGTTTGAATGAATTTCAACAAGATGAAACTCTTAGATTATTGTCCAAGTGTAATCATGCTTTTCATCTTACTTGTATTGATACTTGGCTTAGATCACATACTAATTGCCCTTTATGTCGATCTCCAGTAGTTGCCAGTTCAGGTAGTGGTGAAGAAACCCAAATCGTAGTTACGGAGATCGATCAAGAATCTGAAAGAGAATTGGAAGGTGGAGATGGTGAAAGGAGTGGTGGAATTGAGGAAGAAAGGGAATTAGAGTATGAGAATAGGATAAAGAAAAGTGAAATCTTGAATCCAGAAGAGGATGGGATGTTCCGGTGCTCAATTAGAAGATCACTTTCTTTAGGTTCTTTATCTGCTTTCAAAGTTAATCAAGCTCTTGCCAATGCTTCTCCAATGGATTCTGATGGAAATTCAACTACAGGATTCGTGAAAGAGAGTGAATCCAACATGAGAATTGCTCCAAGGAATGTGGGTGATGATCAGAACTTGCTTAAATCCATGATCAGTTCTTCTGCTGGAAGATAATTTCAACTCGGTCCAAGCTCATTAAATAGATCATTCTCTTGTGATGGGAAACTGTTCTTGTCGAGGTACAACAGGAACAGCAATTCTCTACTTTCCTTGTAACATATTTCATGCCTAACCTCTCAGGCTCCCGAAATAAAAGACTTCCATGAATGAGCTTAACTCGTATGATATATACTTTCCTGACCAGAAATCTGCTGCTCCGAGTTGCTTGTAATCGTATAAAAACACAAAAATACATTTCAATGTCATGCAACTCTAAGTAAAGATCTGTGCTTGCACGTTCATGCGCCCATTTCTTTTAATTTCATACTCTCTCTTTTACTATTATATATATAAACTATGGATGATTTTTAAATTTTAGTTATTTTGATTTTTTTTAATGATGTAAAATAATTTTATAAAAAGTATGAAAATGTAAATAACATGATATATTAAATAAAAATAAATCAAAAATTTTAATTTGCTATTTAAAATGTTAATTGATTAACACTCGTGTTTCTAACCTAAGATAAGACTCGATGAATTAAATTAATTATTCTTAATTTGTCAAAGTGGATTAACTACTCTAGAATGTTATTTAATTATAATTATAAAATCAAATATATTATAATCCATTAGAATAATAAATTCATAGATCCTTCAAATTTTATATAACTTTGAATTCCATCAAGCAATATACTACTAGATCATAAATTATTGAAAAAAGAACAACAAACACAATAATTATTTTAATATAAATGAATTACTTTGCTTTTTTCTTCAATATTTTTGGATGATTCAAATTTATTATCTAATATTATGAACTCACTAATAATACATATTAATTTATAATTTTTATTAAATATAAAATATTTATTGATTTTATTTTAATTATATATAATCATCATTAATTATTAATATTAATTATATTAATTAGTAATTATTATTATAATTAATAATCATTATTAATTATTAGTTTTATATTATTGATTTTAATTATTAATTATTATTTACATATGATATGATGATTATGTATAATTAATATAAAAATAATAAATATTTAATATTTAATAAAAAATAAATACATATTACTATTATATTAGTATGTAATGGATCCGAACCATGTAAAATTTTTTTTACATAATAAAAGAATATTTAATTCAACTTTAAAAAGTTATAATAGCTTATATATTTTCATAAAAATATTTACATATTTTTATAAAATTTGGATTAATTTATATAATTTTTGTTAACTCAAATTGAATATTATATGATATATCTCAAGAATTCGAGAACTTTTTTATTTTATACAATTGTTACATTAAATAATAAAAAAACTAGTTTTCTCTTGTATTAGTTTATGTTAAATTTTTTCCGTGCATATAAAACGACGTAGTTGTACCAAGAACTCCTTGAATTTAACGACTGGTCGCACCCGACCGAATCTTCGCTCTGTGACCAGCACCAGCCACCGTGCACGGCACCTGAATTCTCCACTCATCACCCATATAAGCGGTGAGTTCTATGTGAATTCTCGTTTCTCTCTCTCTCTTTTTTTTTTTTTATCTTTCATGGTAAAAGGCGATAACAGTTTTTGTTAATTGCTTACACGGTGTTTGATGATTTGCCTTGATGAGAAAAACAATAATATGCTTAATTTGATAGTTCATTCGTGTAGCTTGAGTAGGTAAATAGTAAATAGTAATTTAATATGAATTGTTTCAGAATTGCAGGGAAATTGTAGTTTTTGTATGTGAAGAATTCAGATATCGTTCTATATTTAGTTTTGGTGTTTATCCTCATTTATTTGGTAAAAAAATAACTAATAAAAACCCTAATTTTAGGCAATATGTTTGATAATCATCTTCATCTAACTGTGTGCGTCTTTTGCTGTACTGTGTTTTATGGTTTTTTGTAGTTCAAATGAAAGAAGAAGAAGTGAACAGATGTCAGATTCAAGAATGGTATCCAAAATTCAAGTCTTTATCAATCAAAACCATAATTCATGAACTTCCAGAATCTTTCGTTGAGTATCTTGTTGATGATTCAGGGCCATTTGTCCTTCCTGTGTCTGTCTCTAATGAAGATGCTTTGCCCAATAGAGTTCATAATCCTATTGATGAGGAAGATTATCGGGTATCAGAAGGTTCTGGAGATGAGGCGGAGCAACTTCCACCACCTCCTTCTTTCCCAGAACTTGAATTGAAGATTAGGGAGTCGATTGAAATCCTTGGAGGTGCTGTTTTTCCTAAACTGAATTGGAGTTCACCAAAAGACTCTGCTTGGATTAGCTCCTCCGGGACACTCAGATGTACTTCATTCAGTGAGATTGCATTGTTGCTGAGGTCATCTGATTCGTTGGTTCATGATTTATGCCATGCCTATGATTCATGCAGTGATAAAACCTCGTCAAGACCATCGAGTTTCTTCCTTGCACTTCGAAAGTGGTATTCCTCTTTCCGACCTGAGATGGAATTCCGTTGCTTTGTATTGGGTCATCAACTTGTTGGAATTTCGCAGCGTGAAGTTACTGCATACTACCCTGTTCTGCTTGAGAAAAAAGGTGAACTTCAACAGTTGATTGTGGATTTTTTTAACGATAATGTGAGAATGAAGTTTGAGTCGGAGAATTATACTTGTGATGTTTATGTGACCAAAGATGATCGTGTTAAAATTGTGGATTTTAATCCTTGGGGTGCATTTACACTTCCACTGCTGTTTAGTTGGGGAGAACTGGAGCAGAATGTGAGAAAAGAAGATGCAAATGTGGACTTCAGAATTGTGGAAAGCCAATGTGGAATTCGGCCTGGTCTGAAAACAGCAGTTCCACAGGATTATCTGGATACTAGTCCAGGGAGTGGTTGGGATCAGTTCTTCCGGAAAGTAGATGCAGAGTACCAGCAGCAGAGAGTATCTACTGGAAACGGAGCAGATGCTTGAAGATTTCGGTGGTTTTTCCTTTTTCGACTCATAAGATTATTCTGTTATTGTTCTATCCAAGCTAGTCTGCTTCCGTTTTTTCAACAGGTTATAAAGTTTCCCGACTGGTGGTTGTTCTTGGTCTCAAATTCAGGATTATCTGTATTGCCTAGCAATATTTGGATCTTAGAAATGATCGAGAGAACTTACTGCTACCATGAAATTTGTAGCACAAAAGCTGACAGCTGCCCCGATTCTTATAGCATTTTATGTATATCATCTTATAGTATGCATTTTATGTATATCATCATCATGAATAATATTTATATCATGAATGATATAAATACTATTCATGAAGTTTAGAGGTTTGAATTTGAACTTTCTTTAATGCATAAGTGGATTCGGGTCGAATGGTAAAATAATAATAAAAAAAGATGTTCATGGTATGTAAAATACAGTGTGAAAGAGCAATAAGTTCCCTTTTACAGGGAAAAGCAATTCTTGGCAACAAGTATGAATAACAATTACTTTTAATTTTTAAATATGTGCATGTATTTTTTTTTAATAATTATAGTATAATTAAATTAAAAACGTCTTATGCATACGAGTGGAGTTTTGTATTTTAAATTTGTGTTGAAGTAAATTTAATTTTTAATACTAAATATAATTTAAATACAAATAAAAATATTATTATTTTTTGTTAAAATAAATTATGATTAACTATAAATCAAATAAATAGTACATATTGATATGTAAGTACAATATATAAATTCATTAAGTTAAACTATAAAAGAAATAATAAAATCTTAAATATCATGAAAAATCACATATATAAATGATTTCAAATGGAGTTCTCTTATTAAAAAATGCTTTTAAAATTATTTTCAATTAATTATTTAATTTTTTCTAAAGTTGTTCTATAGAAACCATTTTTTTTAAAAAAAATAGATATTCATTCCCTTATTTTTTTCAATTATCATTTTCAAATAATAATTTTAATAAAAAAATAAAATATAAGTTAAAATGCATTTTTTTCCAAGCACGGTCTCAAACAATCCTTAAAATGGAAGGGACGTCTATGACATGTTCCTTTCCTCCTCCCTGAGCATTCATCAGGCCGGTCATTACTAAATCCAAGCATCCAACACCATATATATATAACCCAGGTACAGTCAATGATGGCACGAATGATAACAAAGATAAGCTTCATGTTCATCGATTCATCCATAACACTCATCATAAACTTCCATGTCAAGATATATATATATATATATTCAAGACAAAGGTTATTTAGATTATTCATTTACGGAGTTCCAGAGAGTTAACTGAGCAGATCACTGGAGACTCAGGACTTCAATCTCGAAATCAAGGACTGAGTTCGGCTGGATCCCCCATCCCGGAAATCCATCAGCTCCGTATGCATAATCAGGAGAGCACTGAAAATTCATTGCACAATCAAATAAATCATCAACTGTAAAACAGCACAACAAGTACGAAAGGATACAGAATAAACATGATTGTATATCTGCATGATACAGCATTGTGCTCCAAATTTTCACCAAAAGCTTCTCATTCACTTGGAAACATCAAATCAAAGTTTCTTCTTTTATTTTTTCATTTTGTGCATCATAAAAGATGATTTCATAAAAATAATGACGATATAGAGAACAACTAAAGTGAACAAGTGGTACCCGGAGACGAGCAATTTCTCCGATTTGCATTCCCATGACACCTTCATCCCAGCCTATGAATACATTGATGAAATAAGTAAACTATCCAAATAAAATCAAAATATAAACTATCAAACCTTTGCACTTTTCATAGTTACATTTTAAGATCAATTTTTAGAGAAAAACGTGCACATACTCGACACAACAAAGAGACATATCATCTCTCAAAACCACGAATATAGAAGAGCTTTATTCTAAATGGTATATACTATTGAAAATGAATATCCTCAATAACTACAGTAAACTCTAAAACTGAATAACAAGTTCATGAAAAGTTAGTCACGTCCATCTAATGCTCAACAAAATCGAAAATTTTCATTTCCTTTAAGTAAGAAAAAAGCATCTCATCCAGATGGTAGAACACATGGTTTTCCAGATTCAGGTCCAGTTCATAAATGCTCTCATAATCATTACTTAAAACTATATTTTTCCTTCAATGACAAATAGACAGCTCCATGACGAAGGTCAAAACCATGAAAATAGAAATCTTATAATACATTTACCTTTTATAACATTTCCCTGGCCAATTTTGAAGGAAAAAGGCTGCTGCCCTGCATCCTTTGTACTGAAATACAGCAAAGATGAACACAACACCAATTCAACTTAATGATAACGGCAATCCGAGATGAATAAATCCATTTCTCAATGTTATAACACTAGACACGATTCACACATAGGAAACAAAAAAGGCAAAGATCTTCACCTCCAAAACTTCTGTGAGAGATCACCATTTTTCCCTGCAGAAAAAATTATGAATTTAAGCTGCAGAAATTCCTCAACAGATCAGCTATACAACAATCCTAATTCCATTTTGCTCATCTCAACCACAATAATGATCTTCCACTTCTATAAAGGAAGATATGGTGATATTTTCAGGAAAAAAAAAAAACAGGGATGAAAGGACTTATCTTTTCCAACTATTAGCAAACACTCAATTCTACTCAGATATGACTGACTGAAACTCCATGCACAAACTTCAAATCACCAAATTAATATATGGAACTTATTCATTATTGGATATATTTTGTTCTAATAACAAAACAATTAGAAACTCGGAACAAAAGCATAGCTTTTCAGTCCATCATTAGCACAAAGACAAATGAATACCCTAAACTTAACACATTATAGCTGATACAATAAACCCATGAAAAAAAAAAAACAAAACCCAGTTAAAATGTCAGGTAATTGATTCCAAATTTCTTCGATTTGAAGAAGATTGGCAAAAAAAAAAGAGGGGAAAAAAGATTTGTGTAGCAAATTAGTAAAGGAAATAACATAAAACTTTAGGGTGGTTTTGTAAGAGAGAAAAAGGATTAGCTAACCGAAACCGGTGCAGTGAACGGTGACTGTTTGACCGGCGGCGGGTTTGGGACCTGTACCGGGCCTGATAAGTTGCTTCTCCACTCCCATTTTCGTGGGTTATCGACTGTCAAGCTTTTGCCTTTTGCTATTTTCCCTGGTTCTTCACAAATTTGATGCTTACTTCCCTAGACTCTAGGGATTTATCATCACCAATTTGGGATTTTTTTATATTATTATTATTATTATTATTAGAATTTTCACATTTTATAATAATTTACGAAAATAGCATTTTTCAAAATTTTTCATTTTTTATAATTGTTCAATATAATATTTATTTAAAATGAAACAATTATTTGATAAAATATGAAAATTTTAAATATTAAATATTATTAATACTGATATTTTCAAATTTTAATTTATAAGTTGATTTGATAAATTTAGTTATTAAAAAAATTATGAAATTTAAATAACTTAATATAATTGAAAATTAAATATTAAAAAAATAATTTTAAATAATATAAATTCTAAATATTCTAAATACTAAATATTAAATATATAATTATAAGAAAATTTATAAATTTGATATATGATATATTTAATTTTTTAACATGAGTTTAGATATTAATTATAAGTATTTAAATTTTCAAATACTAACCGTATAATTTTAAAATAAATTTAATGAATAAAAATGATAAAGTTTATTAATTTCAATATACTTAAATTTTATTTTTTTATATAATTTATTATGTAAATGTTTTTTGTAAAAGGTTTTAAAATATAAACAAATATTAGGTAAAAATATAAATATTTGTTGGGAAAAAATCATATCACCAAAACCGAAATTTAATTATATTTATGTGGATGAAATATATAAAATAATGAAATCTCAAGTGTGAATGGTAATACAAAAATCAAAAGAGTTGAAAAGAGGGGAAAAATGAAACACAACAAATTTATAATGGTTTGGCCAACAAATGTTTGCATTTACTTACCCAAGCAAACAACTTAGGTTTCAACTAATAACTTCATAAATATAACAAATAATTTTTCTCACAATAATTCAATCATTAGTGTTTTCTCAAGGCTCATACTAAACCCTTATAACAAGTATTTTTTCAAGATTTACACTAAACCTAACTCAATCATAATCTCTTATTATCTCTCAAAACATATATCAAGACAAAGATAACAAGAATTGTAAACCCAAAAATCATTTTCAAATGATTTACAATTCAAGAAATTAAGAAATACTCAAAAATACATCAAAATATATTTAACAAAAAAATAATAATTATAGATTGATTGCATTCCTTCAATAAGGTTAATCTATATTTATATAAGTTATTCTAACCTTATATGACCGTTGGGGATGCATTAAATACAAAATAGAACCATTATATAAATTTTTCAAAAATGCTAAAAAATACATATTTTGACCTGTATGACCGTAAGAATTCATGTACGCTAGTACGACACCCAAAAATTGAGGCAAAGTATTTATGAGAGCATCCGTATGGGAGTACCACCAAGTGATGCGTCCGTACCAAATCTTCTGTCAATTTTCCACCCCATATGACCTATTTATATGCTCGTACAACTTAGGAAATCAAATGGTATGCTCGTATGTGTTCTTGTACGCCCGTATCAAGTTTAAAAATACTCATAACTTCAATAATTTTCATAAAATATTGTTCGTTAATATCAAAACTAAAATCAAGGACTCCAAAGTCCAACAAATAATAACAATAAATTAGAAATGAAAAAGAATAATATATTGTTTAACATAAGATTGTTAATTATACATGGATTATAAAATACAAGATAATTAATATTTTTAAGTTAATAAAGTATAATTTTATAATTTTTTATATTAATCATTTCATATAAATTATAAGAATTATTTTAAAATCTAATTATCTAAAATATCAATAAAAATAAGTAACACTTTTTATCATTTAATTTACATTAGATCTAAATTAGCTTATAGTCTAAGATATTTGTGAGAATAATTATAAAACTTAAAAGATTTTTGTTTATATTTTAAAATAATTTCATGTCTGAAAATCCTGTGCGGAAGTGACAACACGTGCGATTTTAGAGTGGTTCGGCCAAACTCTTGGCTACGTCCACTTTCTCCTAAGTCTTGATTTAGGGTTCTACTATAATCAATCGATTACAAAAGGATTCCCAATTGAATCCAATACCCCAGTGTTTTCAAGGCTTACACTCTAACCTTTACAATATCAATCTCACAATCAACTCAAATACAAATTAATCTCCAATGAATTAAGCACACACCAATCCCACAAAGATAAAACCTAATATCTAGATTATAGGATTACAAACAATAAAGTAATCGAAGAATACAAGCTCAAACTTACTTGTAACAGATGAATATTACTCAAAGGAAAATGCTCTACAAGTATATTTTCGTTAGAAATCAAAGTAGTGAAAGTTCTACTTTTACAAATAGTCGTTTAACAGACTTTAAGGTATGTTTTAAAAGTCACGTACGATCGTACTGTTTTCGTACGTTCGTACGAATTCAAAACTATCCGTTGGAAAAATAGAGGGAAAGGCGGTATGGTCGTACCACCAATTGGTACGCCCGTACCAACCAAGTTTTCTTGACAAACAATTTTCCTGTAAGTTCGAGTACGGCTATACCATCCAATGGTACGCCCATACTGAAGCAGGTTTTCTGACAAACCAATTTCTTGCGAGCTCTCGTACGGTCGTACCACCTAATGGTATGCTCGTACCAAACTCAATGGAACAATACACATTAGGTACGGTCAGCCGTATGGTTGTACCATATAACAAACTATTTGGTACGACCGTACCAAAACTGGTACGCCCGTACCAACACAAAAACACTTAGAAAAATTACAAATAACTTAAATTGACTCACACGTAACTCAACTATCAAAACCTAGGGTCTAAGAATGTCATTTTTAAAGTTCTCACAAAAACTAGAATTAGATTCAAGTATTATATTAATATTAAATATTTGATTAATTATTAATATTATTTTGTATAATCATTATTAATATTTTTAATTATAGTAAAATAATATTATTATATAAATTATTTATAATTATATTATAATATATAATAAAATTTTATTGTAATACATAATTTTATTATTATATATATTTATTAGACTTTGAGATCTTAATTTTGATTTTAAGTATTTTTAATTTAATTTTCTAGTATGATATGGTATAACTAGGGTATTCAGAACTTGTTATAATTTAAAAAGATTCAAAAATATGTTTTTCTGAGTTGGATAAAATGTAGTGATATAGGTCGAACAATTACTATTACTAATTAGTTTAGACTTTAATATGGATGTACAACATGTGTATATAGTTGTACATTTTCTACAAAATAATTTTTATGCAATATTTTAAAATATTATAAAATGTTTCTTTTTATATGAAATACACTTTTAATGATCATTAGAGCTAGAAAAACTTTATATTAATGTGATTAATCTTATTGAATTTAAAAATTCAATCATTAATCCATTTGAAAGGGTTTCTAGGTTTTCAATCATTAATTTTTTTCCTTGTATTATATTTTGTGAGATAAAAATGAATTGAAATTAAGTGAATGTTATGTATGAACATTAAAAAAATACTCTATAAGGATTTTAGTATGAACCCTAAAAAAATCTTAAGGTTTGACTCTTGATCAAAGAATATTATTGTTATAATTATTGAATTGATTAGAAAAAACTTAAGTGAGTTATTTAAGTAAATAAATATAGACATTTATTTTTTGAACTATGTTAGACCCTAGGTTTTGATTGGTATGACACGTGTGAGTCAATTTAAGTTATTTGCAATTTTCTAAGTATTTTTGTGTATGGTACGAGCGTACCACTGGGTGGTACGGCCGTACGCGAACTCGCAGGAAAATTGTTTGTCAGTAAAATCTGTTTGGTACGGGCGTACCAAGTGATGGTACGACCGTACCACATTTCCCCCCGCATTTTCCAACGGCTAGTTTTGAATTTGTACGGGCGTACAAGTGATGGTACGGCCGTACGCGTAGTAAAAATTAGGTTTTTAAGTCTGCAAAATGGCTAGTTTTGATACAACAACTTTCATATACTTTGAGCTAACGAAAATTCATCCGCAGAGCATTGATTTCTGAGCTAGTATCTTCATCTACAAGTAAGATTTAAGCTTGTATTTATATTTGCCCTTTGTATTGTATTTGGGATTAGTGTGTGAATAATCCATTGGGGATTATTATTTGTTTGAGTGATTGTAAGGATTGATTGTTGTGAAGGTTTGAGTGTAAGCCTTGAAAACATTAGGGATTGGATTCATTTGTGAATCCATTTGTTGTAATTGATTGAGATTATAGTTGAACCCTAAGTACGAGATGTCACACCCCCGACCCCAACTCAAGAGGATGCGACAAACTCCCGTAGCATAAACGTCGCCCGCCCGTCTCAGGCAAACAATGACTACACCACAAGGGAAGCTAACCTGCTAATGCTCGTATAAGCAATCCAAAAGAACAATAAGAATACATAACATAAAACCCTGGATACATAAATACAAGGATTCTTATACATTAGTACATTTCGTATACTGCCAATCCTAATACAAAATAGTATATGCATAAATATACTACAGAGCAGGAGTCCTTCTCGAAGTCCAAGACACGACCAGCTGCTGTATCTCTAGCCCCGGTGCTCGCCCTCTGAACTCGGACCTACGATCATCAAATGACAATCGCTGAGAATAATCTCAGTGGTGCTAGGTACACATAACAAATACCACATACACATCCACAGAATAATACATACAATCACGCATACAGCTAAGCCTACGGCACTTAGCCAAGCATACAGGCACACAACCATTCACACACAACATACAGCCACACAACACACAACAGGCACACAGCCAAGCATACGGTCATACAACCAATCATACGGTAATCTCTGCCACCCAGACATCCATACTGCATCTCACAATA